>CATIWR010042790.1:0-69982 GCA_949677035.1 Omphalea diandra
CTCCTTCAATAATCTTCATGGAAAAGTTCCAGAAACCGGCGTTTTCAAAAATGTCAGTCTCATTTCTCTCATTGCAAACAAAAAGCTTTGTGGGGGAATCCCTGAACTGAAGTTGCCTGTTTGCACTGTCTTCCACTCCAATGAGAAAGGAATTTCTCTTGCTCTGATTGCTTCATTTATTATAATTTTTGCTGTTTGCATAGCTCCTTTTGGAGGTTTCTTAATTTTCCACTTCAGGAAAAGTAAGTCAAAAGGGAAGCCTTCTTCTGCATCTCTCAACTATCAATTCATCCAAATTTCTTACCAGGAGCTTGTTCGAGCAACTGATGGTTTTTCAGATGACAATTTAATTGGTTCTGGAAGCTTTGGATCAGTGTATAAAGGATTCCTACATCAAACTCATTCTTTCATTGCAGTGAAAGTTTTTGACTCTTGCCATCGAGGAGTTTCAAAGAGCTTCATCTCTGAATGCAACGCCCTAAGAAACATCCGCCACCGAAATCTCATAAAGATACTGAGTGTCTGCTCAAGCACGGATTATCAAGGTAATGACTTCAGAGCTGCAGTCTATGAATTAATGACTTCAGGAAGTTTAGATAGTTGGTTACATCCGCAAAACATTTTAGATATTGAATGTGAGCTGAGAAATCTTAGTCTTGAGCAGAGATTAAATATTGCTATTGATATAGCTTCTGCGCTTGAGTATCTTCACTGCCATTGTCAACCACCAATTGTTCACTGTGATCTTAAACCTAGCAATGTTCTTCTTGATGATGACCTGGTTGCTCATGTGGGTGATTTTGGGCTAGCTAAGGTTCTTTCCAATATATCTGATTATTCACAAGGTGATCAATCTAGCTCGGTCATTATAAAGGGATCTATTGGATATGTTGCTCCAGGTAAAAGAATTCTTTGCACATTTCTTTGATATTATCATAGGATCAAGTATACTATATAGCAGTTAATGAAATCTCTGAATGTTTACACAGAATATGGTCTGGGGCAAGGGGTTTCAACTGTAGGAGACGTCTACAGTTTTGGGATACTTCTGTTGGAAATGTTTACAGCAAAGAGACCAACTGATAACACATTCCAGGATGATCTGAACCTTCATAGCTTCACTAGAACTGCACTCGAGCGAGAGCTGGATATCATTGATCCAAAACTGTTGCCTGAAGAACATACAGCAGGAAAGAAACAGAAATGCTTGCTCTCTGTGCTGAGACTTGGACTTTCATGCTCAATGGAAGCACCTAGTGACAGAATGAGAATAACAGATGTGGTCAGAGAACTACATTTTATAAAGGAAGCTTATGAAGGAGCGGGAATCTTTCATGCACACTGCTCCAAATAAGTTACTATTTACCAGTTAGTGTATTTGGGTACATATCAAATGTTGCTTATGTATATCTGCAATTTCACTGGGACTCTTTTGTCATCTTTGAAAAACAATAAAATCTCTGTAATGCCAGTATACTTGCACTTTAGATGCTTTTGTTACTAGTTACTCAAAATTTCTGCTGAAAATTGGAACAGAAGTGTTGTCACTCCATTTTTAATCTCATTATATATTTTCACTCTGTTAACATACTACCGGAACAGTTTGTTTCTTTCCCACATGTGATATCCTAGAGGATTGTATATTTATTTCGTAGAAAAATGTTTCCTCTCTGTTCTTATTTCTCTGCTTCTGCCATCCCAGTACCATTTGGTTTTCTCCTGTTAATTGCCTAAGATAAGGCAATGATTTAAAATCTGCTGATCATTTGTTATCGTTATGATGAGCATTTCTTATGCACAGTGAGCATGGAATTGGGTACCCATAATACAAAATCTTGCTGCCATGATAAAGATGCCAAATTGACCTGGCCTTGGTAGGTGTGCCCTCCTGTATTCACTGGGTTGGTGTATGCTTATCAATCAAATGTTCACATGTGAATTCCATGTGCAATATTCTTTTTTAAGATCAAATCACACATGTCAGACTCTTTCTTCATTTATTAGCTATTAAATATAATGAACAAGGATCATGCTTATTGAGCTTGATCTCATAGTTTGAAATGTGGAAGTTCAATTCAAGAATCCATTCTTGATGAGTCTCCATTTTAATGCGTATACCTGAAGCATGACGAAGTCAAAACTGAGGAATGTTTTCTCTGCACTAGCCAATAACATAATTAGACATTCACAATGGAATACCCACCTTGAGTTTTCCTGGGACATCCCTCAACAGTCGAGAATGAAACAGATAGGCTGTGTTGGCCTTTAGAGATGCTATCTGTTCCAATGGAATAATTAACTCATGAAATACTGCTCTTCACTATGGTCACTGATAAGGAACATCATATAATCTATGTGTTCAAGATATCACGCTGCTGAATTAAGAGCTATGATCTATACGTTCGCGCCTAAGAGGAAGCTTCAAAGCAAAATTACATCCACAAAAACCTGCAGAAGATGAACCCAAGTAACAAAGTCTAAATATCACCATTTGTGTTGCTTCTGCTCTTGAGCAACTTCATTATATCACCACCAGTCATAGTTCCTCTCGATCACAATGCAGTCACTCATATGGGTGATCTTTAGGCTTCTGTCTATGGCTTCTTATATATCCCCAAAATCATCATCCCAGCTATAAGTAATTCCTTTACATGTTCCTTCCAATCCCATAAACTAGTTGACAAACTATAACAATTCAACCATTTCATAATGCAATTCAATCCATGTTTGAGTGAGCTTCACTGATACTAAAATTGTCTTCAGAGCTAAATTAATATTAAAAAATTTTTAAAAAATAATGCGAAATGCCTATAAAAAAAAATTTCAGAAAATTAAACAGATTAATAAAAAAAAGAAAAATTATTATATTTTCTTAACCATTATATGCTACCCAAAAAAAAAAAAAGCACATCCAAGTAGACAGAAATTACAAAAATGCCACCAAATTATAACCACACGATCAGATTAATTCACCTAACGATCATCATCGTCATAATCACCGCTTGCTATCATAATCGACGATCTCGGAATCTGTGACGGATCTCGAGTGCTGAACTATGGACCGTCCGATCGAATTGATCCAGTCCTCCTTCTCCTTCTCGGAATCAGCGATGAAGTACATCGTATTCGTCCTCGTCGACAGCTCGAACGCGCACTGTTTATTGAGAACGTCCTCCGCTCCCTTGACGGTGAGACACGTGGCGACTGGGATAACTCCGCGTGGCTTCGACGCGCGGGTGATGTTCGACTCCTTGAACCAGAAGAGCTTGCCCTGTTTTAGAACAAACCAGCGGCGTCTCCAGGTTTTGATGTACTCACCTTGTTTTGTTAGCCAGCCGGTCCGCTCCGGGTTGGACCAGAATTCTACGCCGTCGTAGTCGGTTTGGTTCGTTTGGGCTTGGGTTAGGGCCGTGGCCGCGGCCCGCCAGAGGGAAGCCATGGAGGGATGGGAGGGGACGCTGACGGAGAAATCGAGGGAGGAGGACAAAAGACTGCGAAGTTTGTGCCTCCCTTGGGCAGATATAATTTTTTTATTTTTTTATTGTTGCTTTTATTTTTTTTTTTAATTTATAAAAACCTTTGAGAGTTTGTATAGCGGAGGATAGAATTAGAATATATAGCTGATACCCATTATATGTGATTATATAGAGTTTATCTAGAATAAATCATGAGAAAAATAATTAATTTTATTAATCAATTTTACTTATTTAGTAATAAAAATTTTTTATTGAAAATAAAATTTTAAATTAATATAATAGTTAATAAAATTTTGAGACAAGAAATTTCTATTAGAACACAAAAGATTTATATTATTTACAAAACAAATAGTAATTAAATGTTATTTAAAAGAATCTCTTTTAATGTCAAAGAATTTTGTGAAAACTTAAATTCACATGGATTAACCAAAGATAACTAAATAAAGAAAGAAACTTAAAGGTGAACAAATTGTTAGTTAGATTCAAAATTGAATCAAATTGAAAATTTTAAAATTAAGGCTTCATTTATTTTATGAAAAATAATTTATTTGAGAAAAGTATTTTCTCTAAATTAGAAATTGAAAGGAACTTAAAATTTGAAATATCTCTAAATTAGGAATTGAATGATTAAAAAAATACAAATTTTTAGGATCTCATCATAAGAAAAAGAAGAGTGGAGAAATGCTCCTAAAGTCTCAAAGAGTCGATCACTCTAATGTCATTACAAATTATTATATTTAAAGGTGGCAAATAGGTTCAACAGACTGAAAAATATATATATATATAAATATATAAATAATATATATTAATATATTATATAAATAATATCTATTAATACAATAATATAATTAATAATTATATAATATTACTTTCATATTTACTATTTAATTTTTGATTAGAACCTATTCTATTCCTATTTAATTAGAAATTCTATTTATATATTTATATATGATCATAAGAATAATATTATATATTTATAATATATTTTACAATATTATTTTTAGATAATATTTTTTTCAGAAAATGGTTTCCACTAACAATTTGAACCAGCGGAAGGCAGTGGCTAGCTTCAAAATTGGCCCACGGTATTAAAGTATGCCTCCTGGGTGCAAGCTGCTGAGAAAGAGGAAGTTTTTCCATGCGATTGGCGACCTTTCAAGTTTGCCGTAGTCTTTACTTTTAGTTATATTAATAAATGAAAAGTAAAAATTTTATTTTGAAATAAATATTTTAAAATTTTGAAATATATATATATATATATAAAAGCATAGATAAAAAAAGAATATATGGATGAATAAAAAAAGATATAATTATAAAAATTAATGACATTTAATCTTATTTATTAAAGAAAATTAAGCCTAATTTGATTGATTGAGAAAATTATATATATCTTTATATACACACACACGCAGAGCTATGTTCTCATAAGTTCATTAGGGCCTACAAGATTATACAAGCAATTGTCTTTAATAGACAATGAATTTAATTATACTCTAATACTATAGAGGTTAAAGGTGATAATATTTATATAAAACAATATTAGAAATTTTGTTTAAAGTTTTATTTAAATTAAAGTTTTTTTTATATAAATATATTTTATATAATTATTTTTATTTAAATAAGAGGTGCCAATTCATGCATTTTAGAATATTTAAAGTGAAATTATTGACTTTTCATTCTTTTAAATAGCTATAGAGGTGTCAATTCTTAATAGAAATACAAAATAATTTAACAAAATTAAAATTAAAAAATATTTAATATAATATATAAAAATAAGAAAAGAATAAATGTATTTCTAAAAATGACAAGTATCATATTATTAAATTAATTGAAAAGAAAACTAAGAAAAATAAATCTGTTTTATATTTTATTTTTTTGGTACCAGTGTATTTATTTAATACATCATATATTACAGTTTTTTTTTATCGATTATATAAATCACGCATTACATACGAATATTTTAAATTTTACTTAAGCAAAATGTAATATGATAAAATATTGAAGAAAATAAGAATTTGGCTTTCTTTTTCTTTCTTTTATATGTAATTTTTTTGTTTTATCATATGATTGAATTAAAACAATGAATTTCTTAATTTTATTTGCTCTTAGTAAAATATTGAGTAATTCACATCCATGGTCATCAAACTATACTTCGAATTCTATGATGGTCACATAACTAATTTTTTTATTATAAAAGTTATCAAACTATTATAAATATTTTACAATGATTTTTTAATAAAAGTTTATTTGATCCCTTAAACTTTTTTGAAAGTTACATATTAATCCAAATTAATATTTTAATTAATTTAACCTTTATATTAGGATTTAAAGATTATTTAAATAATAAAAAAATAAAATTTCTTATTTATATCAATAAATTTATACATAAAATATAGAAATAAATTAAAAAAATAAAATATTTCCTCAAATAGATACATATTATTGTAAATATTAGTAATACATATTTTGAATTTTTTTAAATAATTTTCTCATATTAGGATTTAGTTTCTTATATTTTTCAATTTGAGATCAGTATTTTCGAAATCGAATAAGACTGGTCGGTCAGATTGTTAAAATCAAGAATTGGCCAGTGGTCCGGTTTGATTCATTCTAAAAACTTGACACCCAAAAATTCAGTCAAACCACCCAAAACCGAAAGCCGAATCAAACAGGTTCAATATAAACTTATGTCGTTTTGTAAAAATTTAAATTTAAAAATATTTTTTAATTACTTTATTATATTATTTTTCATTATTATATTATATTTTCTAATTTTTAAAATTTTTTTAAGTATTATATATTTTTAAAAAAATTAAAATTACCTTATTAAATCAGACTAGTTGAATCAATCAAATGGGTCAAATCGGGAACCAGCCAATCAACTGGTTCAAGCTTTAGTCCGGTTTTAAAAATAATGGTTCAAATTTAATAATTTATTTTTGAAGTTATTGAATCATTTTAGAAATAATTTTCTTGAAAAATTTAACTTTATATCTATTGATTTTTAAAGTAGTACTATTAGATATTTAATAATGTAAAAGTCTAAAACAAATATAAGTGTGAGATGAAAATTAAACTTAAAAAATTAAATAAAGAAGATTTCAAGATAACAATGACAATTAAAAAAATAATTAATTAGAGAAGATATAGATTGTTAATTAAGGACCAAAAAATGACATTATATTTGTTTTTTAATTATTTTTATATTCTTTAATAAATTTATATATATATAATATGAATTTTTCATTTTTTGGCTTCAATAGCCTTTAAATAATAAAATAGAGGAGTTAAATTAATCAAAAAAATTAATTTGGACTATTATGCACTTTTAGAAAAATTCAGGAAAATAAATAAAATTTTATTTATTGAAAATTTTTAAAAATCACTGATATGAAATATTTATATTAATTTAATAATTTTAATGATGAAAAAAATAATTATATAATCATTATAGAATTCAGGCGAGAGTGACGGTGCAAATTAGCAGTGAAATATTTTTCATAAATAAGTTGAAAGAATGGAAGAAAACATCACCGATTGACCTTGTCAACCAATAAAAATTCATTTTCTGAACGTAAAACAATCGGTTACCAAGTTGCTAAAATCTTAAAAAAATAATAAATAAATAAAATCGGCAGAGCAGAGACCCATGTTCGTGTGGTCAGCTGGAAAATTGGCCAATAATAATATTTAAGTCTGCCTCTTAAGCGCTAGCTGATGAGAAAGTTGACTGATGAGTTTTTGCGTTTTGTTTTTAGTTTTTTTTTTTTATTAAACGTATGGGTTGAAATAACGTTAGTGACAGGAAATTACAAGGAGTGAATGTGATGCATGAACTTATCTTTTCAGCAAATTTTTAAAATATTTTTTTGTTTTATTAGAGGAATCTATAAGTAATATTTTTAAAAGGGCTTATTTAGGATTACTGCAAAAGGTTGCAGAAGAAAAAAAAAAAAAAAAAAAAGGACAACTTGTGGCTTATTTAGGATTTACGTTTTATCTTATGATTGCAATACATGTCTCATTGCAAAAAATGTTCCTGTTCTTAGGCTTCGATCCAGTTGCAGTGAAATTTCATGGAGCTCTAAATACAATATTGATATAAATTGAAGCGTCTTCTTTGCATAACCATATCTTTAAACTTCAACAAACGTAAGTTGATCAGTCTCATTTCTGGATGCTGTAACGATGATGGCGCTAGGTTGTAGCATTTGCAGGTTCACAAGAAAGAAAACATTCACTTGAAGGCATATACTAAACCTAAAGGAGCATATGCATTTTTGTTTTGGGAAGAGAATTGAACTGGATAAAGATGCTTATATATAGTCACTACCCACGTAGTACAGATAAATTCTATAGTTAATTAATTACTGTACGTATAATTAATGTGAAACCAGAGTTCCAGGAGTCCAATTCCATATGTCAGTGCAAAGGCAAGAGAAATGCCATGCCAAACCTGATTTCTTAAGGTTACAGAAACGTTGCATACTGTACATATAATTTTGTTGACTGATATTTGTAAACAGAAACACGAATTCACCACATGACAAACATGGTTTTGTGCTAAATTTGTCGAAGTAAACCATTCCACCAGTTGGTGGCGTAGCATGAGCCAAAACCCTACCTGGACCATCGAATGGTGCGCCATCTTCATGGTCACTTGTTTCGAAGCTGAATCTCAAACCAGCAGTTGCAAAATCTTGAGTGTAAAAAAACTTGAAACGCAATGAGGCCTCTTGCCATTTCTTCAAAGATGCCTCAACAGCGAGTGGTAGCTCAGTTGAACTACCATTTTTGAATGAATATGTAAGGGATGTTTGAGAAGGCCCCCACTTTAGATTCCCTGGAAAGAACTTATATTGGGTATCAATGTTTCTCTTATTACTAAACCTATCTGCAGCACCACACCGTGGCATCATCATTTTGGATACAGTTTCTGCGTCTAAGCTTCCGCTTATATTAAGCTTGTAATTGAGTTGATATTTTTTGATGGCATGTTCTGTATACTCGCCAAAATAATCATCATCATTGCTTGAATGCTTGTGGCTTAAGCAGCCAAATTGTTTAAGGGACTTCTTGTGCTCATTGATGCCTTTAGCCTTTTGACCCTTTTGGTAACCATGCAAATTCTTTAGGAAACCAAATGGTGATGGATTTTTGTAACTTGATCGAGCTAAAGCTGCATGATGGAGGCTAAAGAAGAAAAGAAAAACAAAAGTTGAGAGGGCTATATTGTTTTAGGTGTCATGACTGAAATCATTCACGTTAACCAAACTCTTGATGCATGTTGTAGATTATAGTGATTGTTCACTTATTTTATAGAGGTAGAGTACTTGTTTTTGAGGTATAGAAAAGATTTGCAATTCATTTTATTTGAATTAAATGATAAAATTAAAAAAGTTAAATTAGATTAACTACTAAACTTTTTACAAAGAAACTACAACCAGATGATGGATTTGATTATTATGGGAATCATATTGAGGATGAGAACAGAGGTACGTAGCCAAATGATGGATTTGATTATTATGGGAATCATATTGACGATGAGAACAGAGGTACGTAGCCAAAGTGTATTTAGTAAATGCCAACAATATATGAATGAAAACATCTTCTTTTTCCCTAAAGAGAAAATACAATGCTATATGAATTGTTTGTCAGTTGCGATTCTTTCTTTTGAAAAATGGCACATCTGAATGTATCAGCAGTATTCATAGTTTATTCTGTTGATTCAAGGAAAAAAAAGCCCAAAAAGAATAGGAAAAAATAAAAAAGGAAAGAATAATAAGGAAGAAAAAGAAAAAAATCACAAAAAAACTATATATAGCAAGTCTTGTCTAAGAGAGGAAAAAAAAGAATGTTTTAAGCTTTTTTCTTTTTAAATGGGACTGTTTCAAGCATTCTGATGATAATAAAAATAAATTTTTAATTCGAAAAACACCAAAACAATAAGAATTGTATTTTAATTATACATACATCTATTATAAATTATAAATAAAAATAACAAAATGATTAAGACAAACAGTAAAGTAGACAACTAAAAGAAAAAGGCTAAAAAATAGTATGCATTTATCTACTTAAGAAAAGAACTATTGTTTACTTAATTAAATATTTTATACATAATATATATCACAATGCTTTAAATAGTTAAATGTTGTTTATTAGTTATAAATTAATATATTAGTATAAGTTATGTCCAAGAGCGCTTTGCTAAATGGTTGAAACTCTTTGGGATATGTAACCAACAACCCAAGAGATATAATTTGAGGTGATAAATGAGTTAAGTTGGATCATTTTCGAATTAGGCTATATCAGATTGCTCGAATTTCGAGTAACTTTAATTAATTTATTCATAGAGTTTACATATAAAAAGAATTTTAGGTTAGATTTGAGTTTAGTTTCAAATTTATACTTAAAAATAATAAAGTCAGATTAGGTCATTTTTCAATTTTTAAAATATCCATTTGAATTATTTATTATTTATGCAATAATTTTTCATAATTTATTATGAAAACTAATTTTTTAAAGAATTATTTTTTAGCCAAATAGATTTTACATAAATAAAACTTAATTAAAATTTTTTATTTTCATGTAAATACTTAATAAATTAAATATAATTTATTTTTTAAAAAATGTATACATAATGAAATGAGTAATTGAATTAAATTCATGTAGAATTCAAAATAAAAAATATTTTTTAATTTTAAAATAAATTTTAAATATTTTAATAATTTAAATCAAGTTATTCAAGTAGACTCACCTGTCAGTTAGGTCTTTTATTATTCATTTTTTAATATCTTTTAATATATTCATTTGAATTTTTTATTATTTATATAATATTTTCTCATAATTTATTAATAAAATAATTTTTAAAAATTTTACTTTAATCTGGTCAATTTTACTTTTAAACTTGACTAAAAATTTTTATTTTCATTTAAATGCTTAATAAATTAAATATAATATATTTTTTAAACAAATAACTGTACATAATGAAAACGAGTGATTGAATTAAGTTCATACAGAATTAAAAATAAAAAAATAATTTTTATATAAATTTTAAATATTTTTAATAATTGAAATTGAATTATTAACATTAGCCTACGAATCAAATTAAGATTGGATATATTAGAATTGACTTGCGAATCAAGCGAAAAATTTTGAGTTTCCCTTCATATTGAGTCAACTTTCTTAGGGGTTTGGATCAGTAAAAAATAGTCACTTCTGGAAGCAACATTTTATTGTAACTATTTTTTCTCTAATCATATTTTTTGGAGGTTATTTTAACTAGAAATTGGCATTCCTCTTTCTATTTTTTGAATAAAATCTAAATCTACCAATTTATTGAGTTTATTCTTATTTATCCAGATGATATTCTGATTTACTCATTTTTTAAGCTTATTTGTATTGACTTCTTTAAATCTTGAGGTATGTATTCTCATATTATTCTGACTTCACATATTTTATATTTTCTATAGTAATGATTGTTTAGTATTTAGATATGATATTATATTAATTGATCTATGGTGCAATATGGAATAATTTATATTCATACTCACTTAAATATGGATCAAATCTTATGATGATAATATAACGAATTTTTCGTTATAAAAATTATTAAATTAGTATAAATATTTTAGTTTTTGACATATAAAAGGGTAATTGCCCTCTAAATTTTTTAAAATGCATGTCAACTTAAATTAATTTTTTTAGTTAATTTTACCTTTATACGCAGATTTAAGAGCTATCTAAATCCAAAATAATAAAAATATATTTTTAAATCAATAAATTTATTACAGGAATATAAAAATAAATAAAGAAGCAAAAACATTTTTTTTCTCAATAACAACCTACTCTTCTCTAATAATTACATTTTGATCCTCATCTCATCTTGAAATATTTTTTATTCAACCTTTTTAAGTTTAATTTTCACTTCACGATTACATTTAGTTCAGTCTCTCTTTGTTCAAATTTTTTTAAAAAAGAAGTAAAGAATTTTTATTCGACTAAAAATATGAAGTAAAAAAAACATTTGAATTGAGGAGAATTGATTCATTAATGCCTTGATCATAAATTGATAAGCAGCTTGATTGATGTGTAGAGCTATAACATACTATTTATATATAACAATTATATTTTTATTTATATTTAAAGTTTAATTAATTTTAATTTTAATATTATATATCTCATTGACAAGAGAACTTACTGATTTCCTTATTGACTATAATGTGAATTCTTAGATAAGTCCATAGAAAATTATTTCTAATCTTTATGTCAGTTTTCAGAGAAATTAATTCCTTTAAATGCACTAGATTGACATTGAGGATATGATTTTCAAATATATACGAGCAAAAATATATAATTTTATTATTAAAGAAATAAACATAGGTCTTATTTGACGTAGTTATCATTATTGTTCCATGTATCAAGGGAGAATTCCACCTAAAAATCAATTGATTCCTTTATATAAATCTCTGATACCTTGAATATCATCCTCGTTTAGGTCTTTGCTCTGTCCAAGTGCAATAGTTGGCCACATAACAGCCGCCTCAACTGAGCTATGGGCGAGTCCTAAAGCATGGCCAATTTCATGCAAGCTAACGGTGACCAAATCACTTTTACCATCCTCTGCGCCCGAACTCCAATTATCTTCACTGTCAAAGTGAATTATTCCTTGGGTTGGTGCCGTAGCATGAGCCAAAACCCCCCCTGGACCATCGAATGGTGCTCCATCTCCATGATCCCTTGTTTCATAGCTAAACTTCAAATCAGCAGCTATAAAATTTCGGGTGTAAGTAAAATTGAAATGGCTCACTGTTAACCATTTCCGCAAAGATTTCAAGATAGCCCGCACTGCTACCTCTGGAGTACCATCTTTGATGGAAAATGTAAGGTTTGATTGAGAAGAACTCCACTTTGGACTCCCTGAAAAGAACTTATATTGGGTATGAATATTTCTCTTATTGCTAAAACTATCAGCCACACCACACCGTGGCATCATCATTTTGGATACAGTTTCTGCGTCTAAGCTTCCGGTTCTATTAAGCTTGTAATTGAATTGATATTTTTTTATGGCATGTTCTGTATACTCATCAAAATAATCATCATCATTGCTTGAATGCTTGTGGCTTAAGTAACCGAATCGTTTAAGGTACTTCTTGAGCTCATCGATGCCTTTAGCCTTTTGACCCTTTTGATAACCATGCAAATTCTTTAGGAAACCAAATGGTGATGGACTTCTGTAACTTGATTGAGCTAAAGCAGCATGATGGAGGCAAAAGAAAATGAGGAGAAAAATAAAAGTTGAGAGGGCTATTATTTTAGGTGTCATCGCTGAAATCATTCAAGGGAATCAAACACTTGATATGTACGGTAAATTCTAGTGGTTCACCTATTTATAGAGGCGGATAATGTGTAGGTTCGGATATTTTTTTTTATCTTGATGAATTTGATTATTATGGGAATCATATTGAAGATGAGAGCAGAGGTAGGTAGCCAAAGTGTATTTAGTAATGCCAAACAATATATAGATGAAAACACCTTCTTTGTCCCTAAAGATAAAATACAGTGTTATATGTGAATTGTTTATTATCAAATATATAAACGTTACCGATTTTCTGCGATTCTTTCTTATAAAAAATGACACATCTAAATGTATCAGCAATATTCATTGCTTATTCTGTAGATTAAAAAAAAAGCAAGAAAAGAAAAAAGAAAAAATAAGGAAGGAAAAAATAATAAGAAAGAAAAAGAAAAAAATCACAAAAAAAAACTATAAATTGCAAGTCTTGTCTAAGAGGGGAAAAAACAGAAATATTTTAAGTTTTTTTTTTTTTTAAATGGGACTGCTCAAGCATTCTGATGATAATGAAAATAAACTTTTAATCAGTGGTGGAATCAGAGATTTTTTAGGGGGTTCACTCACTATTAAATATAAAAAATTTTCAATACAATTAAATAAGTATTTAATAATAAAAGTACCAAAATGATAAATATAAATATTTATCAAATTAAAAAGTGAATATTGATTGACACTTAAACTGTTGGTATCGATCGTAAGATTAAGAGTAGCTAACTACATCCTGCAAGTTTGCCTATGTTCAAAACGTTGCGAAATTCGTTCATTTTCAACTGTTACAAAAATCTCCTTCTTAATGTATACAACTAGATTGTCATTCATCCATGTGTCTCTCATTCCATTACGCAAGTCAATTTTGTCAGTTTTCATTATAAAAAACCTTTTCAACAAGAGCAGTCACAACGAGTAAAACTAATGTCAACTTGATCAGATGATAAACTAATGGAAAAATGATATTTTTGCCAGTTTAAACCATCTTGTGAACAAGACTTTCCAAATCTCCAATTGTAGAAAATTGAGAATCGCACCACACATTATGAATGTAGGTTTGAAGTTGTTGCTCAAGCATTAAACGATTAGTCATTCAAAGGTCTTCTAGATATAATTCAGTAAGATGAAGTAGCTTACAAAGGTGAAATTGAGAGAAAAAATCTCTAAGATCAAGACATGTTATGCAAATAATTAACTTTGTACTTGTTTTTAAGAAATGATTATTTATCTCTTGTATAATTAAATCAACGACTTGATATTGCAACAATGATAGAATTAATAAGTAAGAAAATTCCTTGTCAAATATAATCAAACAAAACTTATAGAGATAATATCTGACAAAAAATTTTCAAGCAATAATGATGAAAATTGGTAATGATTTGCCCTTTACGTCTACCATGACCATGGGTAATCATATTATCTTCAATATTAAGCACTGTGATCATGTCCTTCTCACAAAATATGTTGACTTGATCTAAAAGTATCTTTCATCCCTCCTCCCTAAAGTCTTGTAACCGAAATTTCACGTTATCAATCAAATTCATGGCTTGTATTTGACCTTTTTGTTGCAAGGCAATTGACAGCTCATGTGTGATTTTTGGTAAATACCTCATCAAGTGCAATACAAAAACAAACTGATAATTCTTCATTCTATCAATCAAGCCCATAGTTGCACCTCTATTGTCATCATAAGTAACATCATCATGCATATTTCCCAATACTTTTATCATTGAATTCCATATAGAGGACAGACGAAGTAATGTCATGTAATGTGATCCCCAACAAATTTCCCCTCATCTTAT
This sequence comes from Omphalea diandra, assembly GCA_949677035.1. Lineage (NCBI taxonomy): Eukaryota > Viridiplantae > Streptophyta > Magnoliopsida > Malpighiales > Euphorbiaceae > Omphalea > Omphalea diandra. Next base: position 14,622 of record CATIWR010042790.1, read on the forward strand.
TAAACTAATTTTTTGAAATTTTCCTTTTCCACTAGTAATCTCTTCATTCTCCAACAAAGTAAATATCTTATCATGTTCAATCTGCCCAAGTTGATCTTTCCTTTTACATAATGCTTCAGTCATATTCACAATCATAGTAACATAGACAAAAATTTCACTCACAATGGCGTTTCCCTTGGCAACAACAATAACAACTAACTGGAGTTTATGAGAAAAACAATGGACATACTTTGGACATGTATGATGGCCTTCAATCCATCAAACTCGTCTCACATAGTTGAAGCCTCATCATATCCTTGACCTCTTAATCTGGATAATGATAATCCATGTTTTGCAAATAATGCATCAATAACATTCTTTAAAGAAATAGAGGTAGTGTCATACACATGCACCATAGCAAGAAATCGTTCAATAACAAGTCAATGTTTATTTACATATCTTAAAACAACCCTTATTTGCTCCTTCACTAAAATATCTCGGGACTCATGAACCATAAGAGAAAAAACATTGTCCCCAATTTCATTGAATATGGAAAATGTAATCTACACGACACAAACATGTGCTAATTATTTTTGAATTTTTGGAGAAGTCATTTGATTATTTCTAGGAGCATTTTCATTGACTACCTTGGAAACCTCTTCATTTTGTTAACTGTACTAATTAAGTAATTCAAGAAAATTGTCTTTATTTAAAGAATTAGTTGATTCATCATGTTTACGAAAGGCAAACCTTGCTTCAAAAGAAAGCGTGTCACATCCAACATCAACATTAAATGAGTGCGAAAAGCAACCTCCATCTCGCACCCATGTGTTTCTAACATATTTTCCATATTATACCTTTGATATTGAAAAAGTTCAAACTGTATTCTAGCATCATTGTGATAACTATTCACACAACCCATATGTTCATGAATTTTTTCAATGCCTTTTTCCAATTATTGAACCCTGTTTTGATAAAGGCATCATCTGCAAATCGACCACCTTTGTTTGGAGTTTTGAAAAGATAGCATCAAAAACAAAATGTTGCATCTTTTGATATATTATACTGTAACCATACAAACTTTTTAAACTAACCATCTTGAAAACATCTTGTTTGTTTACCAAACTGAGTTTTTGGATAATTATGGCCAATTGGTTGACAAGACCCCCTAGTCATGCACTCTCTTCAGATTTTATCTCTAATAGTAACATCAAGATCCTCAATTGGTTTACGCAATGCCGGATCACTAACAACATCATCTAAATTAAATTTTACATGAGATTATTTTTTTATTACTACTCCCGTTAGAAGTATTAGACTCATTCAAAAACTCAATATTGTGGATTCGTTTAAAATACTTCTCTATATTCTACCATAGATAAACAATCAAAATAAATTTATGTTATTTAATCACAATTCACAAAGTAATAAATTTTTAATCACAATTCATAATTTACAAATCAATAAAATTTTCAATTTAATTAAAAATATTTTTTTAATTTGATTTTATATTTCTAATTCACAATAAATTAATTATTTTAATATATTTTTAATAAAATTTATATTTTACTATAACTTGGCAATATTTTTAATTCACAAGAAATCAACTAGAATTTATAATTCACAATTCATAATATATTTTTAATTTAAATTTTCTATTTCTAATTTACAATAAATTCACAATAAACTTTTAATTTAAATTTTCTAATTCACAATAAATTTTCTATTTCTATTTCCTAATTCACAATATATTTTAATTTTAATTTCCTATTTCTAATTTAAAATAGAGTTCCTAATTTACAATACATTTTTAATTTAAATTTTCTATTTCTAAATTAGGGTTTTGATTTCAAAGTCAATCAATTCACAATTTTTAAGAAATATAAAAAGAAAAGAAGTGAATATCATATTTTTCATGTAAAACTAAGTGAATTAAAATATGAAAATATAAGAAAAATGAAAATTTTTAAAAAAAATAGTTAGAACTCACCTTTGATTGAAGTGTAAAATTTTCAAATCCTTAGTTTAGCCCAAAAGATTGATAAAAATTAAAATTTTCAAGAATAATTTAAATATTTTAAAAAAATGTGAAGATTGAGTGAGAAATTTTGAATTGGGGGAGAAGAGTTTGGAATGAGAGAGTAAATTGAGTTTTTTTTTTTTTTTTTTTTTTGGTTTTGGGGAGAGGGAAAAAGGGTGAGAGACCTTAAAACAAGTCTTTGCTCTTTTTTTTTTGTAAAACAACATCGTTTTGAGTGTGGAAAAAAAAAATTTAGGGAGGGCGGGTCAGGGGTTGAACTAGTGCCTCCAGCCCCCCTCCATGTATCACCGGCGGCTAAGGGGCCCAACCCCCCTAGTTCCGCTACTGCTTTTAATTCATAAAACACCAAAACAATAAGAATATTTTAATGATAATTTTATAATATCTATATTTTACTTATGCTGATATCTATTAAAATTATAGATAAAAATAAAGAATCATTAAGACAAACTATAAAGTAGACGAGTAAAAGAAAAAGGCTAAAAGATAGCATGCATTTATATCTACTCAAGGCTTAGTTTGTTTCACAAAAAAATATTTGTTTGAGGAAAACATTTTCTGAGGAAAATGTTTTTTGAGTAAAATATTTTTTTGTGTTTGGATCATACTATAAAAAATATTAATTTTTATTTTGATTTATAAGATTATAACAAAATTTAAATCATAAATGTTTTATATTTAGATTATTTAGTATTTAAGATAAGAAAAAGTATATTAAAAATAAAATTTTTTGTGGGTTTAACCGATCACCAGCGACCACCGTCGATCGACGACGTCCAGTGAAGAGTGTCGGTAGTCAACGATGACTAATAATAATAAATATATGTATTTATATAATTTATTTTTTATTTAAATAAGTTTGTCAAAATCTGAAAAATGACTTTTCGTTTAATGATTTCTCATTTTTAAAACAAAAAGTCATTTTCCTAAAAAATGACTTAGTTTTTCCTTTAATCAAGAAAATACTTTCCGTTGACCAATTTTTCTAGATGTACCAAATAGAGGAAAATATGAAAAATATTTTTCTGAAAAATATTTTCCGTGAAACAAACAGAACTTTAAGAAAAGAAATATTATTTACTTAATTCCTGTTTTTTCCCTCTTGGACAAGACTTGCTATTTATAGTTTCTTTTTGTGATTTTTTTTTTCTTTTTTCTACTTTATAATTCTTTCTTTTTTCATTTTCTTGAATCAGTAGAATAAGGTATGAATATTGCTGATACATTCAGATGTGCCATTTTTTAAAAGAAAGAATCGTAGAAATTCGGTAACTTATATATTTGATTACAAACAATGCATATATACCATTATATTTTCTCTTTAGGGACAAAGATGGTATTTTTATCTATATATTGTTTGGCATTTACTAAATACACTTTGGCTACCAACCTCTTCTCTCATCCTCAATATGATTCCCATAATAATCAAATCCATCATCTAGCTGTAGGTTCTTTTTAAAAAGTTTAGTAGTTAATTCACTTATTAGGCAAATTGTACTAAATATATTATATTTAATATATAAGAGCACAAAATAAATAATTTTTAAATTAATTAATTTAAGTTATTTTTTAACTTTCAGTATTTAGTTCAGATAAAATTAGTTTTCAGGTATTGTTTTGTATGTATTATTTTAGTAATTTTTTATTTAATGTGACAATAGTATATAGCTTTCATTGCTTGCTTGTGATATAACAGAAACTTTATGAAAATAAACTGCTCGAAAGTTAGGAACAATCTTCTATAATTTTACTCGCCTACTACAACTAGTAAAACAAGCATCAAAATTTCATTAATTTACGAAGAAAATACCAAAAACTAGAAAAAAAAAATTTAAAAACCTTTTCAAAATGCTATTTTAAAGATTGAAATGATGTTAATTTGCTCAAAAAGTGATGTGCATCACAAGCAAAATTTGTGTAATTAAATTATTGATACAATTTCCATCGAATTATAGTATCACAAAACAGTTTTGAAAGTTTTCAAAATTACCGAAATACTATTAAATCACAATAAACACTATGATTTGTATCCCATTTATCCATAAAAATTAATTTATGCTCATCTATCATATTAAAATATTAACTTTACAAATAACAAATACTTGTTGTAAATAATTTTTAAGATTGTAATGAATTATTTATATATCGATTGATTGTACTTCATACCTTTTTTTGTTTTGTTTTGTTTTTTGTTTTTTGTTTTTTTTTACAAAACGGAGGCAGCACCTCAATTAATCTAAATGATCATGATTATAGAAAGCCTCACCTTTTTTTTTTTTTTGAAAAAATTGATGCATAGATTTATAAATCAAGATTTTGAATATTGCAATCTAATATTAAATTTTGCTAACCAGTCTATATATTTATAAATTGAGTTTGTTCTCTTTTTCTTTTTTCTTTTCAAAAGTCAAGTAAATTTTATAATTTTTATCTAACTCAAAATCTTAATTGGAATTTAGTTGAAGTAACTTATTAATTTGAATATAGACTGATTTAAGGATAAAAAATTAAAAGGATCTAAAAATTTTTTAGTGAACTTCAGGCCGATTCAAAACCACCAGAATCTGATTGGATTTTTGAAAAAAACAAAATGATATTTTCTTTATTAAAAGAGCTAAAATCATGAGCGATTTAATTCAATCTAAAATCTAAGAATAGTCAGAAATTCTTTTCTATAATTGCTAAAAAATATCCAAACCTACACATTAGCCACCTCTATAAATAGGTGAAAAATCACTAGAATTTACAGTATACATCAAGAGTTTGATTCCCTTGAATGATTTCAGTGATGACACCTAAAATAATAGCCCTCTCAACTTTTATTTTTCTCATCTTCTTTGGCCTGCATCATGCAGATTTGGCTCAATCGAGCCACAAATATTCATCAGCATTTGATTTCCTTAAGAATTTGCATGGTTACCAAAAGGGTCAAAAGGCTAAGGGCATCAATGATCTCAAGAAGTACCTTAAACAATTTGGTTACTTAAGCCACAAGCATTCAAGCAATGATGATGATTATTTTGATGAGGATACAGAATCCGCCATAAAAAAATATCAACAGAATTACAATCTTAAGATAACTGGAAGGTTAGATGCGGAGACTGTGTCGAAAATGATGATGCCACGGTGTGGTGTGCCAGATAGGTTTACTAACAAGAGAAATGTTCATATTCAATATCAGTTATTTCCAGGGAATCCAAAGTGGAGTTCTTCTCAATCAACCCTTACATTTTCCTTCAAAGATGGTACTTCAGATGAAGCAGTGCAGGCTATTTTGACATCTTTGCTGAAATGGTTACAAGTGACCCATTTCAAGTTTAACAACACCGTAGATTTTACAGCTGCTGATTTGAAATTTAGCTTTGAAAGAAGGGATCATGGAGATAACGCACCATTTGATGGTCCTGGTGGAGTTTTGGCTCATGCTACGCCACCAACCGAAGGAATAGTTCACTTTGACAGTGAAGAGAATTGGAGTTGGGGCGCAGAGCCTGGTAAAACTGATTTGCTCACCGTTAGCTTGCATGAAATTGGGCATGCTTTAGGACTTGCCCATAGCTCAGTTAAGGAGGCTGTTATGTTCCCATATATTGGATTTGGAGAGAGCAGAGAACTAAATGAGGATGATATTCAAGGGATCAGAGCTTTATACAATGGAACCAATTGATTTAGAATAATGAGAACTTTGTTAAATAATTATTTCCCAAATAATGGAATCAATTGATTTTGATGCATGGAATAATAATGAGAGCTATGTTAAATAAGACCTGTTGATCTAAGTCATATTTGCTTCTTTTTTCTTTTTTAATGGTCTTTAAATAATATTTATTTATTTATTTTTACTCATTTTATGCATTTGCCTAAATCAGTTTGCATATATAATGTATTCATTTTCTGTATTACATCAATTTATTTTTGAGTATCCAAACACTATTCTCATTATATACTAAACTGCAATTTGTCTTTAGTTCTACAAAAACATACATTAGCATTATCAAGTCCACTTCTTGCTATATTTTAATTATTTGATCAAGGTTCTATAATGTATTAATTTAACTTCTATATTAGACTTTTAAGGATTATCTAAACTCAAAAAATAATACAAAAATAATTTTTCATATTTTAAATTAATAAAATTATTAAAAATATAAAATTAAAATGAAAAATGTCTGTTTTTCTTGAATATATATACATAATTGCATATATTAGTAATGCATATTTTTAAATTTTTTTAAAAAAACCTCTCCTATATTAAGGAAAATTTTTAGATGGGATGAGGATCAAAATGTAATTATTAGAAATAAAAAGGTTTTTATTGAAAAAAAAATGATTTTTTTGTTTATTTATTTATTCATATATTTTTGTAATAAATTTATTGATTTAAAATATTTTTTTTATTATTTGGGATTAGATAGCTCTTAAATCTGAGTATAATGGGTTAAATTACAAATTAATTTAGGCTAATATGCATTTTTTAAAAATTTAGGGGGCAATTATATTTTTATACGTCAAAAAATTTATTTAAAAATTAATCTAAAATATTTAGACTTGTTTAATAACTTTCATAATAAAAAATTTAATTATGTTATCATCACAAAATTTGAACTATAATTTAGTGACATGAATATGAATAAATCCATCTTGTACCATAGATTAACTAATAAAATACCAAATCTAAATACTAAACAATGTAAACTTTCACTATAGAAAATATAAAATACACAATGCCATAATAATATGAGAATACAAAACCTCAAAATTTACAGAAATAAATCCAAATAAATTTAAAAAAATGAGTAGATCAGAATATTATCTAAATATTTAAGAAGATAAATCGAAATAAACTCAATGAATAAGTAAATTTAAATTTTATTAAAAAAATAAAAAGAGGAATGCCGATTTCTAGTTAAAATGAGTTGAAATAACCTCCTAAAAATCTGATTAGAAAAAAAAATAAAAGATAAAACAGAATTGCAACAAAAGGTTACATCTAGAAGTGCAGTTTTTAACTGATCCAAACCCCTAAAAAAAGTTGACTCACCCAAAAAAAATTGGAAACTTTTCACCTACTTCACGGGTCAACCCGAATATATTTAATTTTGATCTTATTTGTGAGTTGGCTCTAATGATATTTATTTAAATTATTAAAATATTTAAAATTTATTTAAAAATTAAAAAATATTTTTATTTTTAATTTTGTATAAACTTAATTTAATTATTCATTTTCATTATGTGTTGTTATTTGCTTAAAAAATACATTATATTTAATTTATTAAGTATTTAAATAAAAATAAAAAATTTTAGTAATAATGTAAAATCTACTTGACTAAAGATAACTTTTTTAAAAAACTATTTTTATAAATAAATTATGAGAAAATTTTATATAAATAATAAAGAATTCAAATGAATATAGTAAAAATATATTTAAAAATAAATCATAAATTATTCAATTTAACCCATGGATTGATCTGAATAATTTGATTTAAATTATTATAATATTTAAAATATATTTCAAAATCAAAAAAATATTTTTAATTATATATAAACTTAATTTAATTATTTGTTGTCATTATATATACGTTTACTTAAAAGAATAAATTATGTTTAATTTATTAAAATATTTACAAAATAAAATTTTTTAATCAAGGTCTATTTATGAAAAATCTATTTAATAAAACATAATTTTTTAAGAAATTACTTTTTTTCTTAATAAATCATGAGAAAATATTATAAAAATAACAAAGAATTCAAATTATTATTTTTAAGTATAGAAAATATTATAAAAATAACAAAGAATTCAAATTATTATTTTTAAGTATAAACTCGAAATACAATTCAAATCCAATTTATAATTTTTTCTATATACAAACTCAATAAAAAATCTGAATCTGTTTGAAATTTAAGCGATCTAATTCGACTTAATTTAAAAATGATCCAACTTGACTCATTTGTCACTTCTACCTCTAGTTGTATCTCTTTGATTGATGGTTATGTATTCCAAAGAGTTTCAATTATTTAGCGAAGCACTGATGGACATAACTTATTCTAATATATTAACTTATAATTAGTAAATAATATTTAAATATTTGAAGCATAGTGATAACATTAAGTATAAAATATTTAATAAGTAAATAATATTTCTTTTTTTAAGTAGTTTCTTTAGCCTTTTTCTTTTAATTGTCTACTTTACAATTTGTCTTAATAATTCTTTATTTTTATTTATAATTTTAATAGATGAATGTATAATTAAAATATAGATATTATAATATTTTAATTAAAATACAATTCTTATATTGTTTTGGTGTTTTACGAATTAAAAATTTGTTTTTATTATCATTAAAATGCTTAAAACGGTCCCATTAAAAAAAAAAAAAAGCTTAAAACATTCCTGTTTTTTATCTTTTTAGACAAGACTTGCTATTTATAGTTTTTTTTTTTTGTGATTTTTTTCTTTTTCTTATTTATAATTCGTTCTTTTTTCTTTTTTCTTGAATGAATAGAATAAGCTATGAATATTGCTGATACATTCAGATGGGCCATTTTTAAAAAAGAAAGAACCAAAAAAAACGGGTAACTTATATATTTGATGATAAACAATGCATATATACCATTGTATTTTCTCATTAGGGACAAAGAAGGCATTTTCATCTATATATTATTTGGAATTTACTAAATACACTTTGGCTACCAACCTCTGCTCTCATCCTGAATTATTTTTTAGGTATTTTTTGTATGTATTATTTTTTAGTTAATATGATAATATTACATAGCTTTTCTTTGCTTACTTGTCAAAACTCTATTAAAATAAAAAAAAAATGAAAAATTTGAAACAACCTTTTATAATCTTGTTAATTCACACAAGAATACTAAAAAATGGATATCAAAATTTTGTTATTCATAAAGAGAATATTTAGGAAAAAAAAATATCGTCTTAAAATTTTATTAATCACTAAAAATTATCTCCAATATCGCCAGACATACAATATTTAGGAATCCAAATTCTACTCTAAATATGAATTAATTTAATTAAAAATAAGAAAATTTTATGTTACTATTAACATCAAATTTTAAAAATACATATAAAATATAAGAATAAAATAAAAATTGTTCCCAAAACTGAATTTCATAGAAAAGTTATTAAAATTACAAAAAAAAATTAAAGATAAAAACACAATTTTAGAATTGCGAAATAATGAAATTTGCCCAAAAAGCAATACACATCACAAGCAAATCTTATGATTTTGAATCATTAGCTGATTTTCCATTAAATTACAGGCCATAAACACTAAAAATGCTACTTTGAGAATTGCCACAAATTGTTAAAATGTCACGAAATCATACTAAACACTATGGTTTTTATCCCATTTATCCATAAAAATTAATTCATGCTTATCTACTATATTAAAATGATATCATCATATGCGCGCGCGCGCACACACACACACATATATATATATATATATATATATAAACTAAATTCATACCCGTACATTGTACAGTTGTAATCATAACTTTAGTTAATATATGGCTTAAATCGATAAAATTTATCAAAAAATATTCATATTAAGTAAATAGTGCTATAATTTGTTTAAATTCACAAATAATTGATTAAAATAAATTTAGTTTAGCACATGATTTAATAGATTATTCACATAATTTAAAATTTTAAATTTTATACAATGACACTATATATATACATTATCGTAGAATTTTTCCTATATTTTATATTATATTTTTTATTGCAATTAATAATACGCATCTTTGGAAAAGGAAGTTTTATATTTGATTGTTGTTTCTTTTTTTTCATTTTTAAATAGATTTTCTTTCACCTTCGCTGAGGTATACATATTCAAAGTGCAGAATGAAGATGGGCGGTGAAAGACACTGACAACTTTTTATATATTATATGACTAAGAAAGACAAGCTGCATATTGGAGGATTATAACTGAAAGCTACATATATGCACTTCCACAAGATCACTGTGCAACATGTCACATGCTTCAATAATTGAACCAACTTTGATAAATATGCAACATAATTACCAAACCACTTTTGTTCAATTTCCCCATATCTTTAACTGGAGCTAGCTTCAAGAAGTTTTCCTCTAATGGAACATAGCTTCGTGGCAACATCAGTGATGTGCATTCTCTGTCCTGGTAATTCTGCAGAACAAGCAACTCCTATACCAAGTATAGAGATCAAAGACTCCTTAATTCTATCAGTTGTTATGGTCCTTTGATTGATAATAAAATTATTTTGGCTTCTCTTTGGTTCACTTGTTTCTTCAAGTAGAATTGGATCTACAACCTCAGCCACACCATGTGTTAAACCCAACTTGACAAAGTTGTGAAGGTTCAAGCCATCTTTGAACATCTCATTGGTTGGCCGTTTTCCAGTAAATATCTCTAGCAAGACAATGCCATAGCTATAAACATCACCAGATATTGACACCTCACTTCCAAGCCCATACTCTGCAGTTTACATGTTGTGAAAGCTAAGTATATGAGGTTTCCATGGAAAGTACAATTATCAAGAGAGGATGATCTGGAGTCAGATACAACCATAAAAAAATATATATATTTATTAATATGTTAACATGCTCTATGTAATTTTTTGCTACTAATGTCGAATTCTGTAAACTGATTAAGAAGGATAATGTACTTACCAGGAGGAGCATAACCAATTGTTCCTCTCAATCCAACAGAACTTGATTGACTAGCATGACTACCAGTGTTCTTCAAAAGGAATTTTGCTAACCCAAAATCACTAATGTGACCAGTTAGCTCGCTATCAAGGAGAATATTGCTCGGCTTCAAGTCACAATGAACTAATGGAATTTCACAATGATGATGAAGATATTCAAGAGCAAAAGCAACATCAATGACAATATTTAGTCTTTGAAGAAGGTTTAAGCTCTTTGGTTCCTCATGATTGTCATCTACAAGAAAAGGAGGATGCAACCATTCCTCAAGGCTCCCATTAACCATTAATTCATAAACTAGGGCCTTGAAATCCCTGCCTTGAAAATCAATGCTTGAACATGCAGTTAGCAGCTTTACAAGATTCCGATGTCTGATATTTCTTAAGGCTTCACATTCTGTCATGAAGCTCCTAGCAGCTCCGTGATACCGAAGGTCAAGCACTTTAACAGCAATAAATGGTCCTCCTTCACCAAGAATTCCTTTATATACACGTCCGAAACTACCAACACCAATTAGATTTGCAGTGGAGAAGCCATCAGTCGCATCATGGAGATTGCGAAATGAAACATTTGAAATTGAAGGTTCTGAAGAAGATGAAGCAAGTGTCTGGCTTTTCTTCCTTAACCATGAAAGGAACAGAAAAGTCAGCACTAAAGTTGCTCCAAAAAGAGCAGCTACAGTAGCAATAACTGCCTTCAGTTTAGCAGTCAATCCTCTATTCATAGACCCTTTGGTGTTGCACTCAGGTAAGTGGAACGCAGGTATGCCCCCGCATAAGTTGTCATTTTCCATAATGAAAGTAGCGCTTGCATTCTTGAACACTCCTGTAGTGGGCAACATGCCCTTAAAATTATTGAAAGATAAGTTCAAATTCATAAGTGAATCAAAGCTTGCCAAGAATGCAGGAATTTGGCCTGATAAATTGTTATGAGACAAATCCAAAACTTGAAGACCTCTCAGTGAACTAAAAGACGAAGGAATAGGCCCTTGGAAAAAATTGCCCCGCATGTTTAACATTTCTAATCTTATACAACTGCCAAGACTACTGGGAATTTCTCCAGTTAACAGATTCTCATGCAGATACAATATGCCAAGGTTTTTCAATTTGCCAACATCACTTGGAATTTCACCAGACAGTTGATTTTGAGATAAGTCCAGATAGATTGACAAGGATGAAAGGCCAATAACTTGAGGGGGTATGCCACCACTGAGATTGTTGGTGGCAAGATCGAGTACTTGCAAATTTTGGCACTCACCCAAGATGGAAGGAATGCTGCCTTGAAGATTATTGCCTCGTAAATCCTATGTTATCAAAAGACTTAAATTGCCTAAAGAAGAAGTTATTTCTCCTGAAATTTCATTCGCTTGTAACTGCAGAGACAGTAGCTTTTGAAGTTTCCCAATAGCAGATGGAAGATGACCCGATAATCGGTTGTTCCACAGGTCAAGTCTCTGAAGATTAACAAGATTGCCTATCCCAGCTGGTACACTTCCAAATATCATGTTGTTATCCGCTACCAGAAATATAAGAGATGTTGAGAGGTTGGTGACGCACCCAGGTAAAACCCCTCCAAATTTGTTGCTATTTATACCCAAGACCTGTAGATCAGATGCATTAGTCAAAGAGCACAGGAAGTTCAAGTCTCCGATACCACTACTTCCAAGATTATTATAACTGGCACTTAGAACTTGAAGTCTATTTAGCTTTTCAAAGGAAGGCAGTTGTCCTGTAAGGTTGTTCGTCGGAATTTGAAAAAGGAGAAGTTTTGTGGCATTGGATAATGAACTAGGAACTGGCCCAGTAAACTGGTTATAGGCAATAGCAAGGTTTTCAATATTAGGAAGAGTGAAACCAACATTGGATGGAAGGATCCCTTGAATTTGGTTCATTCCCACATCGAGATTTGTGACAGAAGTGAGATTAAAAAGTGATGGAGGCATGATTCCAGACAAGTTATTATTCCTCACTGCAAAGAATGTCATACTTGTTAATCTGCCAAGAGAATCAGGGATGCTTCCATGCAAATAATTATTACTTACAGTAAATTTGTGAAGAGATGATAAGTTTGCAACGGAAGGAGGGATAGTTCCTGTTAACTTCTTGTCATATGCACCAAAATAAACAAGTTTCAATAAAGAGCTGAACTCCCTAGGTAATTCTCCTGCCAGCAGGTTTCCAGAAAGAGCAATGCTTTTCAGATTAGAGCAGCTAGATATATTGGGAGGTATTTTGCCACTAATCGAGTTATTGATCAGTCTTAACTCCTCTAACCTGCGCAGATTGCCGATTTCTGATGGGATTTCTTCACTGAGGCTATTGTTTTGGAGATTTAATACTCGTAGGAAGCTTAAATTTCCAATATGAGGGGATAAGGAACCAACCAGTTCTGAGGAACTCAAGTCCAACATGGTGACTCGTTGGTGTCGACGACTGCATCTAACACCATGCCATTGGCAGAAGTGAGTGCTAGCATTCCATGAACGCATTACCCCAAGAGGATCATCGGTTATTTTCCCCATGAACTTGAGCAATGCTAACTGATCTGTCTCATTTCCACCCACTCCAGAGGCTGCAGAATGTGGAAAGACAGATTCTTTAGAGGCAAAGAACAAGAGGAGATAAGTATCTACATAGATGCGGAAAAATGACCAAGAGAATCTTGAACCCATGTAGTTTAGGCTCAGCAATCTTTCTCTCTTTATTTTCTACTGGTAATATGGTAGTGTTGGTTTAGCGGAGAAACCTATAAGGTCTATAAATAATCGAGTCATAGGCAGCTACAGATGTTTGAGAATCCTGATTTCTTCTCACCAACACATCTCATGCCGATTCCAATGCTAAGCCCAAGATAGAGAAAAGTCATACATGATGAACTATCAATGCAAGAAATGCATTGACCAAAGAGAGGCGTGTGAAGTTAAAATCCATCATTGTCAAAGAAAATGATTACATGTGCGATTTTACACCTATATGATATCATATAGATGTTTGATGCAACTGACATAAATCCTTTGTTATGCATATAAAAATAGTACTGCATCAGCTGTGACATATACATGACGTGAAAAAGACATCACTACTAGATATTGAAACTCCACTTCAAAGAAGCTTGAAAGTGCTGCTGCTGGTGTTGTGAAGATGGAGCTGCTACTGCTACTGTTGCATTGGAGCTAGAATTGCAGCCTATGGATGACAGCAAGTGCTGATTTTTTTATTAATCCTTTTTAGTATATTTTACTCTTTAGTTGTTAACTTTTGAATGTAATTTTATTGAAGTATGATTGTTGATTTTTGCTTGATTTAAGTAAAGATATAGGAAGTCAAAGAAATAGGCCCCAAGTCATTCATTTCAAACACTTTCTTCATCTCCCTCTTAAACTAATGCACCATACTTTGAATGCTACCAGTGACAAGCAAATCATCCACATAGAGAGACACCACCAAAACTTTCTTCTGAGATTGTTTAACATATATAGTTACTTCATTGCAGCTTCTTTCAAATCCCAAACTCACCAAGTGCATGTCAATTTTGTTATACCAAACTCTAGGAGCATGCTTCAAACCATACAATGCTTTCTTCAATAAATACACATGATCTTCAAGTCATGCAATCTCAAATCCATGAGGTTGATCAACATAAATCTCCTCCAATTCTACATTAAGGAATGTTGACTTGACATCCAGTTGGAAGACACACCAACTATTATGAGCTGCAATTGATAGCAACAATCTAATGGTGCCAAATCTTGCAACTGGAGAAAATGTCTCTGTGAAATTAATTCCAGGTTAACCTTGTTTTGTGTTTGTTGATTGAGCCATCAAGATTAAGCTTGACCCTTAAGACCCACTTTACACCAATAACATTCTTTTTCTTTGGCCTAGACACTAGCTGCTAAGTGTTATTCCTCTCAATCATAATCTGCTCCTCCTCTATTGCTGCCTTCCATTGTAGAAAATTGATGGCATCACTGAAATTTTGAGGCTCTAATGATGTCATGTTACACTTGTCATAAAATGTCTTAAAGAGTTCTAGTCCCTTTCACACCAAATTCTTCATTAGAATTTGATTGATCATCACTAGCTACTTGTTCCTAGGGTAAAACACTCTCAATTGAATTCTTGTTCACAGCAACACCATTTTCCCAATCCCAATAAGTATCCTCATCAAACTTAACACTCCTAGCAACAATGATCTTCTTGGTTGTCACTTCCAATACTCTATAAGCCTTAGAGTTGTTGTTATACCCCATCATCACTCTAACTTCAACTTTGTGGCTTAGTTTTTCCCTTTTTGCATCAGGTACATGGACATAACATAAGCACCCAAACACTCTGAGATGGCTCATGGTAGGCTTAGCACCAAACCAAGCTTCAAATGGTATCTTGCCTTCAACAGCTTTGGTAGGTAACCTATTAAGCAAGTATATAACAGTTTTAACAACTTCAGCCTAATATTGTTTTGGCACTCCCTTCTCAAACATGAGACACCTGGCTATATTCTTCCTCTCACTAACTCCATTTTGCTAAAGAGTATAGACTACAGTGAGTTGGTGATGAACACCAAAATTTTGCAAATAACTCCCAAATTGTTAAGAGGTATACTCAGTTTCATTGTTAGGCCTGAGTGCCTTAATTTATTTGGAACATAAATTTTTAGCTGCAACCCTAATTTAATCAAGCAATATAACACCTTAGTCTTTTCCTTTAGGAAAAACACCTAACAAAATCTGTTAAAATCATCAATAGAGATTAATAAATATCTACTGCTAGATAAAGAAAGATTAGGCATGGGACCACACACATCAATATGTACTAGCTTGAGTTTCTCACTCGCTCTCTATGCTTGATTAATAGGAAAAGGGAGCTTAGTTTGTTTGCCAAGCTAACATAATCCACATAATTCATTTGGATCATTAATAGTAGGCAAATAAATAACCAACTCCTTCTTTAACATATCAACAATAGAATTATAATTAAAGTGTCCTAGCCTCTTATGCCAAATAGCAGATTCGTTAACACTGCTAATGCGAGCCTTGTTCTCAGTATTTTCACATTTAATTAAAAAATTTCTTTTTGACATGTTAACTGATAATAAACACCTACCTGCATGATCATAAATCTCACACCTTTTCTTTCTAGAAAACAAAGAGCAATCATTCTGAGCCAGTTGACCCACACTCAATAAATTGTAACTATTTGAGGCACAAATAGAACTTTAGTAATGACTTTTGAACTTGAGAGAGTGTTTATAGTGACAACACCTTTTCCTTTCACCTCTAGCAGTTTTCCATCTCCAATTTTCGCTTTTGAAAAGTATCTCCTATTGAGGGCATCCTCAAATCACTTGACATGTGGTGCGTGTAACCACTATTAACTAACCAAACTAAAAGAGTGATTGTTGGCATCATTGAATTCTTCATGAACTAGTGCCATGAAGAGTTTTTCTTCTTGAGGTTCAGGATTCATGAACTAGTGCCATGAAGAGTTTTTCTTCTTGAGGTTCAGGATTGTCAACAATTTATACTTGCTGAGGTGGAGCTTATTGTTGTTGTTGCCCTACTTTATATCTTCTTTCTACATACCTAAATTGTACACCAGGTTTATACCAGCAAAATTTTCAATGTGACTGCTCTTGTTGTAGTGAGGACAAAGACAGAACTTGCCCTTTCTTCCCTTATAGTTACCACCACCACTTTGGTTTTTATCCTTGTCTTCCTTATCATTAGATTGCTTATTGCTTCTTGCACTTGAGTGAGCCTTTTTTTAGTTTGCAAACAAGACATTTTTAGTGTGCTCTTCCTCTCTAAATGCCTTTCTCTGCTCAACAACTTACAAAGCATTGGCAAGTTCAGTCAAAGTGAGCTATGCAGGTCCTAAGAATCTTCAAAGGAGGAGATTTTGCCTTCAAATCTCTACAGAAAAGTCACCATAACCTTTTCAATAATTCTCTTCTCAAAGAGGTATTCTTCAAGTAATCTAACTTTATTAACAACCTTCATAACCATGTTAATGTAAACTTGAAAAATCTCAGAATCTTTCATCCTCAACAACTCAAATTCTTTTCCTAAATTGAACACTTGCATCTACTTTATCTTTTCACTTCCTTGAAACTCCTCCTTTAGCTTGTCCCAAACTTGTTTTACTGTGTCACAGGCCATGATTCTAGTAAGATCACCTCACTTACAGTTATGTGTAAGCAAGAAAGTGTCCTGTATCTTTTGGCAACTTCCTTTGAATGATGTTTGATCTAATTTAGAGTTGGATTTTCAAGGAGAGGATTTGGTTCATTCCCTATCTCAACAACTTTCTAAAGATCAAATACTCTTAAGTAAGCTGTCATTTTGATAGCCTAAATATGGTAATTTTTACCACTAAAAATAGGGGGAGTTACTCTAGAAAATATTAAGGAAGCTATGATTGAAATAGGTGTTTTAAGGTTATTTTGGTGGGGTTAACTCACTGGTTTTCTCTTCTTCCATAGTTTCTAAAGATCAATTAATCTTTGATATTATTTAATGACTATTTTTCTAAACTTAAGAGTGTAAATTGGTAAGAGAAATGAGAGAAGAAAACATAGAGAAAAGCATTACAGCTTACTTGCTTCGTTAGCTTATATAATAGTTACAAAAGTACAAAAGTACGATGCTAACAACAACTACCAACAACTTCATCAACTTTTCCTTAATTTAAGCAAGATTTGACTCACTATTTCTTTATTTAAATCAAGTAAAAATCTGCAACCATATTTCAATAAATCATTACAATCAAAATTAACACATGAAAGACTTTAAAATATACAAAAAGATTAATCAAAATCTAGTACTTGTTGTCATCCATCAGCTGCAATAGTAGCACTAATAATAGCTACAATTCTAGCAGCATTTCCAGCTTCATTGCAAAAGTTACAATAGCTTCAAGCCTCTAGCTGCTACTCCATCATGCTTCAACAATGTTTTCTTCTTCATTTTGTTCATCATGTTTACCCTCTTTAAACTTTGAAAATATCTTCCAAAAGTATCATAGCATAATTGATCTTGGAAATGTGTGGAAGAAGAGAAACCTAATGTGAGAAAAAAGAGAGCATTAACTAGTAAATGAGAGAAAATCAGTGAGTTAACTCCACCAAAACAACCTCTAAAATACTAAATCCCAGTCATGGTTTCCTTAATATTTTTTGGACCAACTCCTCTATAGACACTGCATTTTGCACCTCGAAAAATTTTGACCCGATAATGATAAGCAACCAAAATTGGGATGAAAAAATGAGTATAATAACCTAAATATAAAGAGTGGATATAATTTTTATTTCTTCCTTTTTAGATATTTCTTAAACCCAAAATTCAAAATTCATGGAGACTCGAGTATATATTCAGTCTATATATAAAAGAAAAAAGAAAAAGAAATTCAAAAAGCAAAAGAAAAAAAAATGAATGAATGTAGGTCACGTGGCCAGTAAGGCCAAGTGTATGAAGGAAGGTACCTCTCTATCTCCTATAAATAAAAGATGTTTTAAGCTTGTAATTTTTTTTTACTAGAGCCAGGCCGGCAGAGGGAGAGCAAAATTTTCTCAAATGGAGCTGACACAAGCACAGAAAATAAAGGGTGAGGAAAAGGAACCGAAAAAAAGAGAGAGGGAGGAAAAAAGGAAAAGTATGGGAGAAATATTCAACATTTAATTCAAGTCTAGTTATTATTTAGATTCGTCTTTCACTTATTTTTGGGTTAGAGTATCTCATTTCTTTTAAAGCCCAAAAATTATATATTTGTCAAAAATGTACAGCATTTGAGGGCTCTATTATTTATTTTCATTCAATGTTTGCATAATGCATAATATTATTTTCTTTCATTTTTATTTTAATATATTATGATTGTGCTTGTGTGGTAGTTAATTTAATATATTGGTGTTAATTATTTTGTTGTAAACTAATTAAATGTTTTAATTATTTTAATATATTATTGTATTTTTGTTGTTGCATTTTTAATATTTTATAGTTGAATATTTTTCCTTAACCTAGCTAAATATTTTTCTATTTTTAATATGTTAGTTGTTTTGGTCTTGCATTTTTTAATATATTATGGTTAAATATTTTTCTATGAACTAACTAAATATTTCCTGATTTTTAATATGTTAGTTGTTTTCGTGATGCATTTTTAATATGTTGTTATTGCTATTTTTATTTTTTTCACTCTTTTATGTAAATATGGTATATGGAAACTAACTCTTGCGTTAGAGGATACATTTATTCTGTCTTGTTCATTCTATATTTTTATTTTTATTTTAGATGTATTTGCAAATTTCTCATCTCACTTAGCATGTAAAATTAATTGATTTTTTTACTATTACTGCATACATATTTGCATCATATTTATTTTTTGTCTTGTGATACTTATATTAATTGCGCACATGAAATTGATAATAATAAAAATAATTAATAATTAATATGAACAATTGATAAAAATCACATATGATTGAGTGGAGGCTGGACCAATGTCTGAGCAATCCAGGGTGCCTTACACCTTTCTCAGGTCGTACCCAACTTCCGAACTCAACTCTGAAGGGATAACGAGTTGGGTATTCTACATAGGATTCTACATGTTACCCAATTAGTCCATGTCACACTGTGTGGTGACTCTAGATTTTTTCGGACTTCACCAACATGATATCTCGTATACCCCAAACCGCCAATGCCCATATTTATTGGTATAGTCATAAGATCCTCATTTAATGAGATATCTTATTATATTATCTCGCGATAATTTTTTTTATCGAGCGTGAAACTAACACCTCGCTCACATCCCCTACCTTTACTGGCAAAAATTATCATATTTGGGTTGTCAAATGAAAGCCTACTTAAGAGCATTTGATTTTTGAGATGTTGTTGAGATAAGGAAGGAACCAAATTCTCTCCCTGAAAATCCAACTCTAACTCAAATCAAGCATCATTCAGAGGAAGTTATCAAAGAGATACAAAACACT
Source organism: Omphalea diandra (assembly GCA_949677035.1). NCBI lineage: Eukaryota > Viridiplantae > Streptophyta > Magnoliopsida > Malpighiales > Euphorbiaceae > Omphalea > Omphalea diandra. The sequence goes on from CATIWR010042790.1 coordinate 34,322, forward strand.
TTCTTGCTTACACACAACTATAAGTGAAGTGATCTTCACCAGGATCATGGCCTGTTACATAGAAAAGTAAGCATGGGATAAGCTAAAGAATGACTTTCAAGGAAGTGAAAAGACAAATCAAATGCAAGTGTTTAACTTGAGGAAAAAGTTTTGAGCTGCTGAGAATGAAGGATTCAGAAACCATAAAGGTGTATGTTGACAGAATTATGAAGGTTGTTAATCAGATTAAGTTGTTTGAAGAAGACCTTCTTGAGAAGAGAACTATTGAGAAGGTAATGGTGACTCTTCTAGAGAGATTTGAAGCTAAAATCTCATCCTTTGAAGACTTTTGGGACCTAACACAACTCACTCATATTGAGCTTTCCATTGCTCTGCAAGCTATTGAGTAGAAGAAGACATTTAGAGAGGAAGAGAATACTTAAAATGTCTTATTTGCAAGCCAAAAAAGGGTTCACTTAGGTGCAAGAAATAATAAGCAACCTAATGATAATAAAGACAAGGATAAAAAGCAAAGTGATGGTGGTAAATACAAGGGAAGAAAGGACAAGTTCTCTCATTGTCCTTACTATAATAAGAGGACTCATATTGAAAACTTTTACTAGTATAGACCTAGTGTCTAATGCAAGTCTTGTAAGCAATTTGGGCATATCGATAGAGTATGAAAAGCAGGCCAACAACAACAATAAGCTCAATGTTAGCAAGCACAAATTGCAGACAACCCTGCACGTTAAGAAAAGAAACTCTTTATGGCTTTAGCTCATAAAGATTGCAATGTTACTAGTAGTCACTCATTCACCTGGTTAGTTGACAGTGGTTGCACTTCCAACATGTCAAATGATTTGAATAATTTCAAGGCTCTTGATAAAAGCTACTCCTCCAAAGTAAAGATTGGAGATGGCAATCTGATGGAAGTGAATGGAAAAGGCATTGTCTCAATAAACACACTCTTAGGTACAAAAGTCATCTATGATGTTCTATTTGTGCCCTGAATCAGTCATAACTTGTTAAGTATAGGTTAGTTGGCTAAGAATGGTTATTCTTTATTTTTTAGAAAGAAAAAATGTGAGATTTATGATCATGCTGGTAGGTGCATACTCTCAATTAATATGTCTAAAAGAAATTTTATGATTGAATGGGAAAATGTTGAAATCAAAGCTTGCATCAATAATGTTGATGAATCAACTCTTTGGCATAAAAGGCTATGACATTTAATTACGGTTCAATTATTGATATGCAAAAAAGGGACTGGTTATTGATTTGCTTATTATTAGTGATACAAATGAAGTTTATAGGGTGTGTCAACTTGGCAAACAAACCAAACTTCATTTCTCAGCTAATCAAGCATGGAGAGCAAGTGAAAAGCTTCAACTAGTGCACACTGATGTGTGTGGTCTCTTTTTTAGAAAGAAAAAATGTGAGATTTATGATCCTATTGGTAGGTGCATATTCTTAGTTAATGTGTTTAAAAAAAATTTTATGATTGAATGGGAAAATGTTGAAATCAAAGCTTGCATCAGTAATGTCGATGAACCAACTCTTTGGCAAAAAAGGCCAGGACATTTTAATTACAGTTCAATTATTGATATGTAAAAAAGAGTTAGTTATTGATTCGTTTGTTTTTAGTGATACAAATGAAGTGTGTAGGGTGTGTCAGCTTAGTAAACAAACCAAACTCTATTTCTCAACTGATCAAGCATGGTGAGCAAATGAAAAACTTTAGCTAATGCACACTGATGTGTGTGGTCCTATGCCTAATCCCTCATTATCTAATAGCGGATATTCCTTATTTTTTTATGACTTAAGTACGTTTGTTGGGTATTTTTTCCTAAACCAAAAGACTGAGGTGTTAGATTGCTTCATCAAATTCAAGGTTGCGGTTGAGAATTCTTGCTCCAAGTAAATCAAGGCACTCAAATTAGACAATAGAATTGAGTATACCTCTCATCAATTTGAAAGTTACTTGCAAAAGAATGGCATTCATCAGTAACTCACTATAGCCTATGCTCCTCAGCAAAATAGAGTTAATGAGAGGAAAAATAGATCAATTATGAACACAGCCAGGTGTCTCATATTTGAGAAGCATGTGCTAAAAGAATATTGAGTTGAGGCTATCAATATTGTTGTTTACTTGCTTAACAAATTGCCTACTAAGGCAATTAAAGGTAAAACTCTATTTAAAGCTTAGTTTGGTGCTAAGCCTACTATGAGTCATCTCAATGTGTTTGTTTATTTGTGTTATGTTTATATACCTGATGTAAAAAGATATAAGTTGGAGTAATGATGGGTTATAACAATAATTCAGAGGCTTACAGAGTGTTTAAGGTTAAAACCAAGAAGATCATTATTGCTAGGAGTGTTAAGTTTGATAAGGACACTTCTTGGGATTGGGAAAATGGTGCTATTATTAATAAGAAATGAATGAGGGTGTTTTGCCTTAAAAACTAGCTATTAGTGATGATGGATCAGATTCAGATGATGAGTTTACTATGAGAGGTACCAGAACACTTCAAAACGTCTATGATAGGTGTAATATGGCATCATTGGAGCCCCAAAATTTTAGTGATTCTATCAACTCTCCACAACGGAAGGCAATAATGGAGGAGGAGTTGATGATGATTGAGAAGAATAATACTTAGCAATTGGTGTCTAAGCCAAAGGGAAAGAATGTAATTGGAGTAAAGTGAGTCTTCAAGATCAAGCTTAATTCAAATGGCTCAATCAACAAACATAAAGCAAGGTTAGCTGTGAAGGGTTATACTCAAGAGCCTGAAATTGACTTCACAGAGACATTTACTCCAGTTTCTAGATTTGACACCATTAGATTGTTGATATCAATTACAGCTCATAACAGTTTGAGTGTTTTCTAGTTGGATGTCAAGTCAGCACTCCTGAATGGAGAGTTAGAAGAAGAAATTTATGTTGAACAACCTCAAAGCTTTGACATTGCAGGGTTTAAAGATCATGTTTACTTGTTAAAGAAAGCTTTATGTGGTTTTAAGTAGGCCCTTAGAGCCTCATATAATAAGATAGGTACGCATTTGGTGAGTTTGAGATTTGAATAAGCTGCAATGAAGTAACTTTATATGTCAAGCAATCTCAGAAAGCAAGTTTTGGTGGTGTTCCACTATGTGGATGACTTGCTTGTCACTAGTGGCAATGAGAATATGGTGATTCAGTTTAAGGAAGAGATGAAGAAATTATTTGAAATGAATGATTTGGGACCTATTTCTTATTTCTTAGGGGTTAAAGTGCTGCCAACCAGTTCTATCATTTTCATTCATCAAAATAAGTGTGTTGAATTGATCTTAAAGAAGTTTGCAATGTCAAATTGCAAACTTGTTACGACACCAGCAATGAAAAAAGAGAAATTGAATAAGGAAGATGGTGCTGAGAAGGTGGATGTTGGTGTTTATAGGAGTTTGATTGGAAGATTGCTTTATTTATCAATCACCAGGTCTGATATCATGTTTGCAACAAGCATGCTTTTCAGATTTATGCATTCTCTAAGTCAAGTTCATTTGCTGCAGCAAAAGGGGTCCTAAAGTATGTGAGAGGCATAACAGATTATGGAGTGTTGTATAAGAGTTCTTGTCATGCCAAGTTACTTGGTTTCACTGATAGTGATTGGGTTGGATAAGAGGATGATATGAAGAGCATCTCAAGGTATTATTTTTCTATTGGTTTTGGTATGGTGAGTTGGAAAAGTAAGAAAAAAAAGTGTGGTAGCTCAATCCACAACAGAAGCAGGGTGTATGGCAAATACTACTGCTACTATGAATTAAGCATTATGGTTTAAGAAAATCTTTGTTGATTTGAGAATTGAAGAAAATGAAGGTGTGGAGGAGTTATGTGACAACCAATCTAGTATACCATGGCAAAATCAAGCACATCAAGATCAAGTTTCATTTTTTGAGAGATGTTGAGAAGGAAGGAGAAATCAAACTCAAACATTATTGGTTTGAGGATCAACTTTTTGATACCCTCACAAAGCCTTTGCCTAAGTTTATATTTGAAGAAATTAGAGGAAAGTTGGGGACAAACTCTAGCACTTATGTTAAGGAGGAGTGTTGAAGCATATTGGAGTAGCTGCTAGAAGCTTGAAAGTGTTGTTGCTGATGTTGTGAAGATGGAGCTATTGCTGTTGTTGTTGCATTGGAGCTGGAATTGTAGCCCGTGAAGATGGAGCTGTTGTTGTTGTTGTTGCATTAGAGCTGAAATTGTAGCCCATGGATGACAGCAAGTGTTGATTTTTTTATTTTTTGCGTATTTTACTCTTTAGTTAATTTTTGAATGCAATATTTTAATGAAGTATGGTTGTTAAGCAAAGATATAGGAAGTCAAAATTTTGCTTAAATTAAAGAAAAATCGATGGAGTTGTTAGTAATAGTTGTTTAAGCCATATTCTCGTACTTTTGTAAACAGTTTATATATATGCAAATCTATGAAATAAACATAGTGAGATCTTCTCCCCATTTTCTTCTTCAATTTTTTCAAGTTTACACTAATATCCTTCAGATACTCCAATATCAAACAAAAACATTGGTTACAATTTTTTTTATTGCCCAGTAAGTAGGTTTACTTTCAGCAACCTAAATTTGAACTTTGATATAAGGTCTTTCTATGTTGAAATTACAGGAAGTGACTCAAATTAACTCAAACTATAAATTATCATAAAATTGGTTGAGATCAAATAGCAAGTCAATTTATAGCACTTTAAAGTTGCAGAAAAAAACAACTATCTCAACTGCTCACCTTGGAAAAGTACCTCACGCCAACGCTTTGAAAAAGGACTTGGCACTTTAAAGCATGTTGAAAAAAAAGAAGAGAAATTAAGAGCTTGGAAAGTCATAATAAGGAATACCTGACACATGATAAGGACTTCGGTGAGCATTTGGAAAAACAACCAGATGGTCTTGAAAAAGGCGCAGTCCAATAGAACTATTATTGGACTCACATATTTCAAAAAAAATATTAAAAAAATGCCCATAAAAATTTGGAAAACGACATGATGATGGCTGAACCAATGCCAAATGATTTCTAGATATTCTATAAGAAAGAAAAATTTAAAGCTGTCCACTAAAATTAAGAGACATGGTTATCAACTCAGTATGCCATCATCTTCATCTCACGATTCTCGTTCCACGATCAGCCACTAAATGTTTTAAGGCCAAAAAGCAAGTTTTAGCGGCTGTTTGGTTTATCTTATGCTTCTTGTTGGTTGCTTGCTGATTGTTGGTTTTTAATAATTAGTTGCTGATAATATTTGATAAAAATTATTGTTGCTGATTATTGTTTGTAAATATAATTATAATATTAATATAAATTTTAAAAAGCAAATAAATAAATTTCATATTTTAATTTTTCAAAATAAATAATATATAACCATCAATTATAAGTATTTTTAAAAGAATTTATGAATTAATTTTTTAATAATACTTACATTAAACATTAGTTATGAATATAATAACGATTTCATTAAGAAAGCTAAATGATATAGTAAATATAAATAATGATAACAAAAATTAAATTGATAATAAGTAAATAATGTGTTGTTATTAAATAAAATAAATATTAAAACAAATACTATATTAGTTTTAATATAAAATGTCAAGATATATTTATTCTTTGTATTCATAAAAATAACTGTTAAATAACTTATTAGTTATAATTCATGTTCTTACACTTTTTACAAACTAAAAAACAAAAAAAAATCCCTCAAAAAGCAAAAACAAGTGCAATATATTGTGTATTTTGGTCAAATATATGTAATTTTTTTATATTTATATAATATTATTTAAAATAATTAAATATAACTTTATCCAATTTTAAACGTGAAATGACTGTTTATCACTCAATAAGAACGATACAGATAAGTTTCAATTTCAATCTTATACTATTGAAAATTTTATAAATTTTAAAATATAAATTATCATAAATGTAAACTTTAAGTTCTTATTTAATTTTATAATAGTTTAACTATAAATTAAATATTATAATAAGAAAAATGAAATTATAATAAAAAATACTAAATTCATGTTAAAAATAATTTGAAATATAATTCATAATTTAATTTATAAAAAAAATTTAATAAACCTATATAAATTGGTATGTATTTGTTCATGTAAATGAAATATTATTTTAAAATATATATTTATTTATAGTTTAAAATTTTATGTAAATATTTTTAGTAAAAAAATTGTAGTTTTTTTTTTTAATAAATACACAGTACATAAAAAAAACTCAATAGTTTTATCTATGTTTATCCATTTTCTCATATTTTAATAAAAATTTTGAATAAAATTTCTATTATAAATTAATATTTTATATATAATAAAATTTTTGTAACTTAAAATTAACCAATATATATAAAGAGAATGAATAATACTCGATCCATTCGAATTGGATGGGATAATTTCTCGCTACTACAACTAACAATTGATTGCAGCCTTAGCTCGTAAATGTAGCACGGGGAGAGCACGTGCAATACCAAACAGAGTCATAAAAGCGGGTAGCCGAGCTGCTGAGGGCATTGCATTGTACCCATGTGGTAGGTAACAACAAACTCTCATTTACTATAAGAACCAAATAGCATTGTTTGTGGTGGTGGCCTTACATTAATGTGAGCATTGAAATTTTGAGTTCTGATCAAAGAGATGGAAGAAAAGAACAAGAAGAAAATGAAGATACTATGCCTTCATGGATTTAGGAATAGTGGAAGTTTTTTGCAAAAGTAAATTAGCAAGTGGGATCCTTCCATTTTGTCTCAATTTGACATGGAAATTTTAATGTTACTTCATTCTCTTAGTTACTATTATCAGTTGATCTTTATTGAATTAGGCCAATTCTTTATTCATCTAATTTCATCTCTCCACATTTTATTTATGCTGAAATCATTTAACTCCAAAAAATAAGACTTCTAAGTAATAATAAAAGTTTAATGATATTTTATTGAGTGGTCTTCAAAACTATGAGATTTCGAATTTGAATTTTCATTTGAGTTTAAATTAACTTGAAAAGAAAATACTCGATGACCTGTTAACATAGTGTAAATACTATTAATGTACTATGCAGTATAAATGTAATACTGCATTGCGTTGATATGTGTGGGGGGAATGCAGGATTTTCCAGATGGAATTTTTCCCGCTGGAGGCAAATCTGAAATAGAATGCATCTTTCCCCCACCCTACTTTGAGTGGTTCCTGTACAACCCGGTATATTAATCTATCTTTTCTCTTATAATTCCTGATTTTCTATTTGTCACAATTAGTCATGATCATATGGATCAATAATCAGGACTTCACAGAGTATACAAACCTGGAGGAATGCATCTCTTACTTGTGTGAGTACATCACAAGTAAAGGTCCCTTTGATGGCTTGCTCAGCTTCTCTCAGGAAATGTACCTTTGCTCTCTTCATTTAATTACTCCATTCTACTCAACTAAGAGTCCATGAGCGTCTGTCTTTGCAGTACAGAATATTCAGAGTTCAAATCTTGATTACTCGTTAATAGTATAATCCGATATTTATAGTCTTGGAGCTCAAGTCAATCTATGACTTGTACAATTTTTAATAATTCAGGGTGCAACATTGTCTGCCCTGTTGATTGGCTACCAAATTCAGGTAATTTCTGTTTAGTTTCCCTACCCTTTCATTTTCTCCTCAAAAATATAAGCAATCTTTGCAATTTTTTTTAATAATATTTTTCCTGCTTTGGGGCCATGACTCGTGAACAAAGTTATATGGCCATTAATTAAAACAGCTAAGTTGGTGAACCAGGGAAAAGTGCAGAAGGAACATCCACCTGTGAAATTGCTTATATCAATATGAGGGGACAAAGTTCAGAGATCCAAGCATATGTGACGTTGCCTGCAAGGGCATCATTAAGGTGAAGTCAGTCCACTTTATAGGAGCCAAGGACTGGTTGAGGTTGCCTTCTGAGGAGCTTGCTACTGCCTTTGATAGCCCTCTAATCATAAGGCACCCCCAAGGCCACACTGTTCCAAGACTTGGTTAGTCAAGACTAGTTAATAACATGCAACTCATGGTTTTGAAAACGATCTCAGTATTATTGGGCTTTTTTTACACTTCTTAATTTTGGCTATATATTTCTTTTATGGTGTTAATTGGGAAGGGAAATGACTTTCGTTATATTGTAATTAATGTTACAAAATTAGATGAGGCATCTACTGAGCAGCTACATGATTGGATCAAAGAAAGCCTTCAATGCAATAATGGAGATTTGAATCACAAACTGGAGGACAAAGAACCTGATGTAGATGAAGAGAAACAGCAAGAAAAGGTTGATGAGACTATTGCTGTTGTTTGAACCCATAACCTTGCAACAATGGAGCAATTTGTTGCACCAAATACTCACTCTATGTAATATTAAAGCCACAACTAAATCCCCTTTAAATTTGGATTTTGTACACAATGGTCAAATTATTGGCAAACAAGTGAAATAAAGAAGTGGTGATGATAATCTTGATTTGTTTTGTTCTTCTTTTTTTTAAAAAAAAAAAAAAAATCTAATTTCCTACTTGTGGTTGTGACAAAGAAAAAAGCTTAATGGTAAGGTATATATATAAGAAGGTAAAATTTGAGCTAAGTTTTAAATTAAAGCTAAAGAATTAGAAAATTACTATTAGAATTTGATTTAAATTCTTTGTGAAATTTTAAGAGAGATTTTTTCTATTTTGTGTGTGCGAAATATTTTCAATTCATTAGAAACTATTTTTAATGTGTGTAACACTCTTATTTTAAAATTATTTTTAATTAAATGTGAAGTTTTATTGGATTAGGATTCAAAAGATTAATTTTATAAATAAGTGAATTGTAAGAAAAGTTTTTTAACCTTTACCTAAAGTTAAGACTATGCCCATTATGTTATTGGGGTTTTTATTTATTATGGTTAGTGAATATTGATATATAAAAATTTGGTAAATAATTTAATTATCTTTGGAGAAAATGAAAAAAATAAATTATTATTCTATTGAATAATGTACTCCATTCATTTCAAAATAATTGACAAAATTTCTACTTTGGGTGTCCTAAAATGATTGACAATTTTTTTTTTGGTAGTTAATCAAATAATTGTCTAATAATATCTATTTCTACACTATCAATAAATTACTACCAACCTTTCAAAAAAAATAAATTACTATTTATATTTTTTACTTTAAATTTGTATTTTTCGATGCAAAGAAAAAAAATTACACTCTTCACCGATAATCATTTTTCTACTATCACCAACTTTTGTACTTCAATAGTAACTATACTTATTAATATTGATAAAATAAAAAAAAATAAATAGAAATATTTTAGTAAGTAAATGGTTAATAAACACAAAATAATTATAATTAACTAACTTTCTTAATTCTCGTGAAAATGAAGTTTTGTCAATCATTTTAGGACGGAAGAGGTAAATTTTGTGTACAAATTATCTAATAATCATAATAATGAATTGAAGTGTATTGCGTGTCATTAAAATTCCTCTATTTTAAAAGCTTGCCCATTATTTGTTTTTGTAAAATCTCAAAATACATAGTCATTTTTATTAAATCAAAAATATTTATAAACAATTTTTTTAATTTACCCTTATTAATTACTAAATTAGAAAAGTATGTTTATTCTGCATTAAATATAATTGAGGGTTTAAATGACAAAATATATTATAAATAGTGAGTTGACAAAGTGTTAAATGTATTTTGTAAAACAATGTAAAAATTAGATGGTGATAACTTTTTGAGAACAGAGAAAGCATATAAATGTAAGTATGCAAGTGAATCTTTTGAATTAATAATTAATGAGTTATAAAAGTTAGGTCTAATGTTTACAATGTAATTGATGATATTTTGATATAATTGAATGATGGTAATCATGAATCAATAGATCTTATTAAGAGGATCAAACCGTAAATATAAATTGTGTTTTGTCATGCTTTCTCGATCATGATATTAGTGCATTATAACTGGAAGTAATAATCTAGATCAGAGGTTGAGCTCACTTATTGGCCGCAAGAAGTTCCATAATGAATTGCACACTCTATTTGCACTAATCTAATATATATAGAAAGAGAGAATCCATTTTGCTTGACACATCTCATTATATTTACATTAATTATTATTGTACTTTTAAAATTTTTTAAAATATTAAGATTTTTACTTTTTATTATGTATTAGTGATAATTAAGATCAAAGTAATTATGAAGTATTTAATATTTATTTATTAATTAATTATAATAGTTTAATTAATTTTTCTCATTAAACGTAACATATATTGAAAGTTGAATAATTAACTTTAATATATATATATATATATATATATATATATATAGAAAAATATTTAAATAATTTTTTGAAATCATTCATTTTTAAAAGGTTCTATAAATATTATTTTAATTTTAAAAATAATTTTATTTATATAAATTAGTATTTACAATTTCATAAAAATAAGAAAGTTGAAAAAATTCATAGAAATTAATAATTTAATTCTGAATACATAAATTTTAAAAATATTCTAAAAATATTTTTTTTATTTTGATTCATATGTTATAGAAAAAAATTATATTCTGTATAAAGTGTGGAAATATGATTAGTGATGAATTCAAATCATTGTTTCACCCTCTTTTCATTAGATCAATAATGTTATTGAAATATCATGAGACATCAACTATTATTTAAATTTGACTAAATTTATTTCAATATCATCAATTGTCAGAAATTAAAGTCTCTTATCGAGCCTATATTTATATAATATAATATACATAAACTTTATATAATATACATAAAATCAATCATCACCACTTACATATAACATTTGTGTCATTATATCAAGCCAATTGAGACCTTAACATTAAGAATTTATAATATTGATACAAATTTGACTAATTTTAAATAATACATGCTATTTCAAAAAAGAATTATCATAGACTATATATGTGATATTTTATCTCAAAAGCCAATATAGGTTGGAATTGTCGATTTGATATTTTTTTTTAATTAATTTAACTATAAAACAAAACTAATTTCATCATTTTCTTTACCTTCAAAATATTTTTCAAAACTCTCAATCAATATGAGACTAACTAATATTCTATTGTTTTCATTCCTTTGCCTTCATTAACTTTCTTTTCACTCACTCCAAAACTCCCATCCAGAATTCACATAAACTTAAAAATCCCAACACTTTCGTTCATGCCTCCATATTAATTGGGTCCATTGGGACTTCAACTAAAGTAGGTTCACTAAGCACAAGACAAAGCCCTAAACGAACCAGCCCAAGAACTCGGCCCACAAAGAGGACTTATAATATCCAATTGATGGACATGAATTTATATTACATATAGCCAAGAACTCGGCCCACACTATAATATCCAATTCATGGACAAGAATTTATATTGCATATATATGTAATTAAAGATACATATATATTTTTTTAATATATATATAATTTAATATAAATATATAAATTTAATATATAAAAAAATATATATATATATATTTTTTAATATTATTATATATATAGATATCTAGATTCATATAACTCTGAATTCATGAAACAATAGAAACTTAATTTATGATAGAATTTCCGCGAAATATCGATCACGCCCCCAGCCAATTCGATAACGACCCGAGAGAGACCCTTACGCTGGTCCGTACAACAAACGAAAAACAAAGTTGACACAGACACCAATGTCCACACTTTCCGACTCGTTTGACGACTCAGTCCGTCATACTGAGTCAACTCACCCCCTCGACGACGACAACAACGGTGGCTACGTTGACTATACCTCGCAGCAATTTGACTCTTTCGCTGGAGGAGACGACGTTTTCGAGCAGGCGGAGAATGGGAAGGGATTCGGCGCCGAGTTTGACGGGTCCGATGGTCCGGTTTTGCCTCCTCCGTCGGAGATGGTTGCAGAGGAGGGATTTGCTCTCAGAGAGTGGAGAAGGTAGATCTTACCTTTTCTATGTTTCTGTTTGTTTCTCTAGAAAGTTGTGTTCTTTTTTGTCCATGGTTTTTTTATCTGAAAGTTCAAATCTTTTCTTGTTTTTCATATGTTTATTGATTATGTTATTTCATTAGGTCAATGGGATTTGTTTGAATTAGGGGATTTAAGTAATTTATTGATAAATATTGGTTTTTGAAGAATTCCACATAGGATAAAGGTTTTAGCTTGGATACCAAATGCTGATTTGGGTATTGGTGATATTATTATTAGCTGAAACCCCATTGTTTTTCATTTAATATAAAGTGACGCTCATGTTGGCGTTTGGTACTCAGACAGAATGCTATAATACTGGAGGAGAAGGAGAAAAGAGAAAAAGAGGTGTTGAGTCAAATAATTCAGGAGGCTGATGAATTCAAGGTTGAGTTCTACAGGAAGAGGGAGATCACTTGTGAGAATAATAAAGCCACTAACAGAGAAAAGGAGAAGGTATGAGTTGATTTTTTTGTTTTTGAGGTAGTTGTTGACGATGTTATTCTGTTTCATATAATTTCTCACTTAGTAATTTTGTGAGTGACTAGGTGCTATACATTTGTGCTTCTGATCATTTATGCTCTTTTTTATATGCAAAGAATTTTTTTTTCTCAAGTTTCAGACTTTATTATTGGACATAATACTACATGCGGAAGTGAACTTCATTTAAGATGGTAAGGATTAAGGTGTATGCATGTAGAAGAGAGTCTTCTGTTAGATCCTTCTTAGCAGCTAGAATGATAATTTAATCTGTGGTAGCTGATGCGGTTGAATTATGATTTATATGTATTCATTGATGTGCTTTACGTGAGGAGAATAAGCATAGTGGAACCAAAAAGATCACTATTAATGTGTACTTTCTCTGCATCAGTTCTCACCATGTTATTATCAGAACTTTTGTTAGGCTAATTGATATATTATGCAAGCTAAATAAATTAGGATATCAGCTGCAAATCACTTGATGTAGGAGCTTTGGTTTGGATGATAATTAATTTTAAGCTATCTTCATCTCGTTTGTACATGAACCTGAGTGACTAGAGCTACTTCCACATTATTAGATTCTTTTTTTTTTTTTCCAGTCCTAAAGTTTCTGTCATCAATTGGGTGGTTCATAAATCTTAATTTTGTTTTTTAGTTTTTGTTCTCTGTTTATTTATTTACCAATGTATCAAAAATAAGTATTAGAGCTTAGGCCTCAATTTTAGAATAGTACATGCCAATATTGGGTCATGCTCGCATGTGCAAATCATTCTAGACATGATAATGATAGGGGGTAAAAGAATTTGTGTTTCGAGCGAAAAGCTTCAGGCACCAGAATTGACGATAATAATAGAAATTATTTATCCTGCACTAAGCATGGTCCTATCTAGTCTGGCTATGCAAAGTCGTATTTATTACAAGATTGACTTTGTCCAATTAAATAGAGGTATGTCCTAATCTGTCTTCTGGCTTTGGGAAAGTTTGTTTGGGTTTGTCCCATTCTGTCATTGTGGCATTATAACCACTTTAGCTGCTTGATGACTTTGAAACAACCTCATTTTTATCAAAAGCACATTGTCTGCTGCATTGTAGAAGTAGCCTTTGATGACAGATGTCTTTTTTTTATTTCCCTTGTTTTTTTTGGACAATTCCTATGATTCAGAAGAACAACTGTACAACCGCATGATGCTGACTGAGGGAAATGATTGAATTTCTTATGGTCTAACCAAGTTTTTGTGTGAGCATGAATTATGGAAATAGATTAGCTAGTTTGGATGTTATTCCTGCAACCAGTTAGTTTGGTTGTATGCTTATATTCTTTTGGGTAAAAAGTGGAGGGTGTAATGTGTATTTTTTTTATTGAAGACTTCCCAAAATTTAGATTTTTCTATTTCAGATTTCAGATGATTTATAGACTGATGAAGCATATACTCTTCTTGTGTATTCTTCTATGTAAGGTATTTGTGGCCACCCAGGAGAAATTCCATGCTCAGGCTGATAAGAATTATTGGAAGGCCATAGCAGAGCTCATTCCTAATGAAGTGCCAGCCCTAGAGAAGAAGAGAGCAAAGAAGGATCAGGAGAAGAAGCCTGGCATTGTTGTTGTCCAAGGTCCAAAGCCAGGCAAACCAACTGAACTCTCGAGGATGCGTCAGATAATTATAAAATTGAAGCACAACACACCTCCTCACCTGAAGACTTCTCCACCACCAGCACCGGCCCCTGCTAAGGATGCTAAGACAGGTGATACTGGTACTGCTGCTGTGGTTACTGCTGCTGAGGCTGTAGTTGTCGCTTGATCGTTCTCTTACTAATTTAAACTCATTGGTCAAACAACTATTCAGAGTCCTTAGAGCTCCTTGTAAGACTTGTTAGAAAACTCACTGTTGGAATCGAGCTTGTTAGTTACATGTATTGGGAGATAAATAGGAGCTTTGTTACATTTCACCTTGTAGTGTAGCTTGAAGCTTGTCTTGCACATGGTCCTGGGTTACATGGTTATATTTCTGTTTTCTCTATGTAGAAAAAGCCGAATTATTTAGATTGCATTTATGTCCCATTTTTATTGCTCTTAAAATTCTAGCCTGTGACAAGTATGTGGTTGCTTTCATGATTAGAAACTGTAGAACAACTGGAGGACTTCGAAGAAAAAATTGCAGTGAACTCGAGTTGCTTTCACTGTATAATTTAAGGCTGCGGTGACCGGGAATTCTAAAGTTATCTGGTTTTCTAACGTTCGGGTTTACGTTTCTGATGATTCTTCGACGGTAGTTAATGATTGAGATTGTTAAACATCATCGTACTGGCTTATGGTCCAATAACCGTTCATTCAATGTTCAGTTGAGAGATGTGGTCCAGCTTACTGAAGGATTCATCTGGAAACACATGAGAGTTCCATTTGTTGCAAATTGCAGTGGATTAATAATCGTTAAACTGCTATATCTCAAATTAATATATAGGTGTATAAATGTGGTCCATTGCATATGACCTCTTGTCTTCTTATTGATATTATTGCCTCTTGTCCCTTTAATGCCATGCTGGATCGCATCCGTCAACTGCACAAAGAGATATTTGCTTTAGTCGCCTACATCCCATGTGCAACTTTCCCTTTCTTCTTTCTTTTTATATTCTATTTTAGCGGCATCCGGAAAACATCAAGAAACTGATTACCAAAGGACATTTTCTGGCTCAATTTTTCCACAACTTGAGGCTAGGTGTCCATTTATGTTCAAGAGGGTAACAAGCATCATTATGGTCCTGCATGCATTATTCGGTTATCATTCAATAGTCAGGGAAAAATTATTGAATGCATCAAGCACAATACTCATTCATGCGGTTATCATACGGCTCATTTGTCAAGCCATGTGCTCTTAAAAATCACACTTCAACTAACAGGAAATCTCAAAGCTCTGCTGTTTTGTCTCTTTACTCTTTATTTACTTTGGCAAGAGAGCTGAAATCCTTAAAACATCGTGCAGTTGGAATTTAAATCTTAATGAAAATACCAGATGATTTCTCGAAATAAGAAAAGAGAGGTAAGGGAAGTAATTTATGGGGTTAGATAATAAGGGTTTTAGTTACTTCTCAGTTTTCAACTTTGGTGCAGAATACCTCACCTTGTAGAAAATGAGCAAGAATAATCGTAGGACATATAACTTGTTTTCCTAATAATAAAAAGATGATGGATTACAGAAAACTTATCGCCAAGCAATCTAACAAACTTTACAACACATGCAAGACTTCAGTCAGTTTCTGTCTTCCTTGGAAAATGTTGTCCTTCAGCTAATCGAGCTGGTTGAACCACATAATAATGCAAGAGGAGATTTAGAAAAAGCCATTGATATTGCATACACTAGATTCCGACCGTCACCTGCCTCGTAGAGGAGACCGACCAGCTCTCTCACTGCCAACATCATCTTCTAATTCAATTCCCTCTAAACAAAGACCATTATTGTTGACACTCACTTCTGAACTAGCATTACTGCTTGTTGCCAGAGGGGAATCTGATACACTAACTGTCCTGCTTCGTGTGGACCCTGATCTCACACTATACATTGAAGATGCTGGAATATTAGTCATCAGAGGCCGTAAACTACCAGGAATGCTTCTCCTTATGTCCTGCAAATCAAATAAACAAAGTAATAATGTACGTTTTCCACTGAGTTTGATGCTCACCATCTCTAATAGATAATAAGGGGATAAAAGGAGGACAAGAAACTAACATTCAAGAACTAATTAGAACCAACAAATAGAGGATATGGAACATAATTATATCATGATATAACAATACATGGTAACAGGATATGAAATAATTTCATGTAAAATCTAGAAAGAGCTTTATATTTTATCCAGGATATCAAACCTAAAGCCAAATACATACCATGTGTCTTATAGCCATATCCAAGGATTTCTTGGAAAGAGTTCTTCCAAAACCAGAGCTGTCTGGTGAAGAAGACTTCCCAGAGAGGTTACCAAGAGGAGAAGGTTTATCATCTTGCTTTGGAGGAACCAGTTTTCGCATATTTATCAGTCTTTCGACGGTTTTGGTTCCAATTAGAACAGGGCTCACATTGTCATTGACTTTAGAGTGCCCACGACTAATTGCAGGAACAGAGCTCCCACTAGTATGCAAAATGCCATTAGGAACTCGTCCTCTAGCGGGAGAGCATGATTGCCGTCTTGGTCTCCCATTAGCGGTAGGCTCAACAGAGGAAGATCGAGAACTGGGTGCTCCAGGCCTACCCCTAGTGGCTGAAAGTGGCCTCGCAGGTAGTGATGTTCTCAAATTTGGTGGAGCATCAAGTGAGAAACCAGGCATTTCCGAGGGCTTCCATGGCCTGGATTTAACTGTTGGAGAAGGGCCACGTGATGGCACTGAATTTCTTGCTGTTGCGGTAGTTGTCTTGGCAAGTGAAGGAGATGGCTTCACAGGAGGAGCAGATCCAGCTTGTGCGCTTGATGGAGTGGATTGCCGTCGAGTCGGGGTTGAGGCCCTTGATGTGGACTTAGATGAAGGCATAGAAGGCCTTGCAGTTGGTGTCGAAGATCTAGGTGTTGGCGTTGAAGATCTAGCAGTTGGCGTTGAAGATCTAGCAGCAGGTCTTGAGGGTGTGGAAGATCTTGTAGGAACTGCAGTAGGCTTTGTTGCAGAAGCAGTAGGCTTGACAGAAGACACAGCTGGCTTTGTAGCAGAAACCGCTGGCTTAGATGAAAGCAAGGTGGCCCGAGAAGTAGGTGTTGAAGATCTAGAAGGTTTAGAAGTTGAAGTCAACATAGGCCGCCCGGTTGGTGTAGCTGGTCGTGATCCTGGACCACCTGAGGATGAAGGCCTGCGAGTTGCTGCACCAGAAGAGTTCAGCCCAGGGGACGAAGCTGATTGTTTTGATACTAAGTTGCTTCTTGTGGCTGGCTCTGGATGAGGGTTTGCTAGCTACAACAAAAATAACAAAATTAACTTGGAATCATGCCTTCATGTGGAATACTGATGATCATACTAGCATGAAAAACGTCAGTGTGAACTTAGAAATTATGTTTTGAAGGGAAACATTCAGCAGTCTGGACTCATAAATAAGTGCTCAGTGATCTCAACTTCACAGAATCTAAAGATTTAAATTCTCAAATGCTTCCAAAGTTTAATGTTGAGAGTATATCCAGTCTTGTGGGACTGCAGAATTGATATTTAAGGCAAGTCCATCATTCATACAAGGAAAGAAATCAGAGACAAATAAGTTCAATTTTGTGGTTTCCAAAGATGACATTTCCTTTTCTAAAGCTTAGTGACTACCAGTAAAAAATGATATAGTTTTCTCCATAACCAAGTAAAATAAGCAATTTTGACAACTGTAATCAAATATATTAATGTATTTCAATAAAACCTAAAATAAAGCAGCAGGTTTCTGTCCAGCTTAAAATTGTAAGATTATGCACTTACCCTAGATTTTAGGGCAGTGGGGCGGGCCTTTGGAGTACCAATCTCACTATTAATGGTCTTTTGTGCTTCCATCTCCAACGAAGGAAATAAAGGAGTACCAGGAGGTGTTAGAAGCCTGAAAATAGAAGAAAACTAGCTTTAAAAGTTCCACACAAACCAGTAGATGAAAAACCTTGCCAGCTGAGCATAAAAAATGTTCCTAAAAAAGTTTGACCTCTATCAGTTAAAAGTGTGATCAAGCCTCAAGAACCGTAAAGTTTCATCTTCCCTTCAAGACAAGAAAAAAATCCAGGCCCAACCCTTCTTTGGGAATCATTCTTTGGCATGCCACACACTCACGTGTATGAATGGTTGAAGACTTGAAGCAGAGGTTCCCATAGCTAGTATGAATATTTTTCCTTAATGTCAGAAAATATAAAAATCTACCAAAGAACTCTTTTGTGTGTGTGTGTGCGGGCGCACGCGCGCGTGTCTCATTAGTAGCAGTAGAAACATTCAAAAGTTCCTTGTCAGGGGGAAACATAAAGAAATGAGGAAGAGGGCACTTAAAAGATATCTCCACTAACATAAAGCACCAATTTGGAAGTGTTCAGTAAGGCCATTCATTCAACCATATACAAGAAAAGCTAGAACATGATAAAAATTTCACATACTAGTCTGAATCATTTTCAAGTATCCATCAGCAAGTTACGCTGCGAGTTTCACCAAAGTATTATTCCCACAAAACATTAAGCTTGAAAACGATCACATCTACATGTGCAGAGGTACATAAAAACATTAAGTATTGTTTGAAAAAGATCACAAAACATTAAGCTTGAAAGTATTATTTCACAAACATTAAACTTGCTAGGTACATGTGTAAAGTTGTAATCAAACTATCACATCTACAAGGACAATTCCAGTAGCTCTATAAACAAACCCTTCATTTTCAAATTTCAAAGTTTCCTTTCATGACATAAACAAATTAGAGAAACACACCCAAATAAAACTTAAAAATTTTGTTTTAAAAAAAAAGGCTTATTTTCATTTTCCTAGTAATACAAATCTCTATTGACCCCATAATAACACTGAACCCAAATTTGAAAAAGAGAGAAAGAGAGAGAGATGCTTTCAAAATTACCAGTCATAATCATTTTTATCACTATCAGAATTTAGAAAATCATCAGCACCACCAGCTTTCCTCCCCGTAGAAGATATATTAAATACAGGCGAAGTTCCATGCTTCGTCCCTGCAAAATTACGAAACAAGTTTGGAAAACAAAAATAAAAACACAAATATAGCAATAATTTTTCCCATTAAGAAACAAGTAATTAAGTAATTATTGAAGCAGATCGAAAAGAAAGTCAAAAATGTAAAACATTACCTAAGGGAGCATCGAACTCCTCATTGTTGCTATTAAGGAGGAGGAGATTATTATTCTGCTCCTTCTCCCGCTTCTTCATTTCTAGAAACAACGCCAGCTCCTCTTCCTTGTCCTTCATCATCGTCGCCCTCAACTGTTGCCTCTGCTTCACCGCCGCCATTTGCATTTGCGCCTCCTGCGCTCTAAAACTACGATTCATTTCCACAGATCCAACGCTAACAACCAAATTAAAAACCTTCAAACCCTAGCTTAGCTAATGATATATTAAGTTTTAGCAGCTCCCTTCCTTGCACAGATCTAAAACTCGAGCTACTTATCCTCTAGTTGCGGTTCTGAGCTGGAAGCGAAACGACGACGGAGAGGGAGCCGAGGAGAGAGCGCCATTGTTGAGAAAGTGAAGAGGTAAAGATGGTCCAACTTGTCAAGAGAGGTGAGAGGTGGAGATCACAGACAAACAGTGAAGAAAGAGAGAAAGAAAGGAGTGGCAAGGAGGATAATTAAGGGGGGAAATGAAGGGTAGAATGGTAAATGGAGGATAGGTGATAGGTTTCTTGCCAGAGAGAGAAGGGGAAGGGACAAGTGCGGTTTTGTGCCTTTGTTTTTTTTTTTTTTTCTGAAGCTTAAAGGCTACGTTTTTCGTGGGATCTTATTTTAGGTGGATGGATAAATAATATGATATAATTACCATACTGCCCTCTGGTTTAAAATATTTTTGCTTTTTCAAATATTTGTAGTTCAGTCCTTGGATTTTCGTTTTATTGCAGTTGACGCAGACGCACGTACATTTGAATCTTCAAGTTTCAAACTTGAATAAGTAATATTTTAATCTCTCTCCAATCCAACAAAATATATATATACCTATCAGGTGTTATTAATTTATTAATAATAATAATAATATAATAAAAAGCAGCTTAACGACACCGTTTTGTTACGTCCCATAAGCTGGGCATCTGCAAAATCAAAGGTACAATTGTCATTGCCTTTCTCCTTCATTACATGTGAAGATATGTGATCATAATATTTGCACTAAATTGACTTGATTTATTAGCTTTATTAGGAGCTGAACCATTCTGCATTGGCTGTGGTTTGAAAGAGTAATTTTTCTCTTCCATGTTGGTGATTTCTTTTAGGGAATAAAATGAACCTTTTGTTTATAAATATCAAAAAAATATACTAAAAATTTCTCTCTTCTTTAACAACATAACCTTTTTTCAACATTCTTTAATTGAACTGATTAAGTAATCTAATTTACCTTTTAATAAATATATTTTCACTCAGTGATTGATTTCAACTCTAATGTCTTTTAATGAGTTTAATGATTTAAACATGTGAAGAAAGTTAAAGTTAAAATTTGACATCTTGGATGATAACTCTATAACTCCAAAAAGTACAAAAACATAAAACTTTTCTCAAAAAAGAAAAAAAATATATAAGATAATTCAATAATTTCACAATAGAAAAATAAGATCATAAAATTAAATTAAATACTAATATTGATATTGATATATTTGAATTTAAAAGTATATAAATAATTTATCTAGTTTTAGACTTTAAAATTTAGTTAAATTTAAATATATTTAAGAAAAATAAAAATAAATCAAAAAAAGAAACAATGAAAAGAGTTTATCATTAATTAAGAAATTGTTGATATTCGAGGAGAAATAAAACATATATATATATGGGAAAAAAGAGAAGGAGGAGACTTAGTCAAATATTTGAGCATTTGTGAAAATATCTAAAGAAATTAATTATGTAATGAAATAATCTTAGTCAAAGATTTTTTTTTTTTTCTTTTTCAATTATGCATATGTGAACATTTGTGAAAATATCTAAAGAAATTAGATAAAATAAAATGTAATGCGTCTTTATGTGCTCTTCATTAGTTTGAAAGTTACTTATATTACTTGAACATTAACTATTATAAATATTTTTGTAATTTTACAAATATTTTTTTATATATGTCTTACATTTTTATATAATCTGTAAGATATAGATAAATTTAAAGTTTACCAATTTTTTAAGTAAAATAATTGTTTTTATTTATAGAAATATTTATATTTGCAAATCATTATAAAATCTATTATAATAAAAGGTAGTTGAATAATAATAATAATAATGATGATGATGATTTGCCCCATTTTTTGCCTATATATATAAAGGTAAAATTTATAAATTTATAATTTAATATTTAAAAATGATAACAAGTTCTTCGCATTGCTACTATCAACTAGTATATACAAATATTAGTTATCAATGTAGTGGCAAAACATTATCTTATAATGTTAACTTCACAAACATATAGCTAATGAACTATAATTTAATGGTCTGGTATATATTTCTGCAGCACATATACTCAAAATTATGAACCTTAGTCACTCTTTGTTCTCCAAATAATTGTGACGTATTAAATACAAAAGTACAAAGTCTAAATTACTTAAAAATAATAATGGAGTCAGAAATTTATGTTAGTAAGGCCAACATATTTATCATGCCCTATTTGATATTTTTAATATAAATTGAAATCTTTTTTAATTTTATAGGTACTATATATAATTAGCAAATGAAATTACAAAATAATAAATTCGAAACATAAAATATAAATTTCTATAAAATGATAAATATATTTAATGAATATTTGAAACTACCTTGAATCAACTAGTTATATCAATATCATTAAATTTTCTGGATTTCTTATCAATATATACTATATACAAAAGGTAAACTCAGCGCATGAAAAGAAAAATATAAGCAAATGACATAAGCATTGCACATTTTTTATCTTATATTTTGTTGTGTTATAATAAAATAATGGCCCATTCAATGGACCAAAATTATTATTTTTTTATGATGAAATATTAATAACTCAGTAGGGTCAATAGTATTTCATTAGTAGACAATTTCAAATGTAATGCCGTCACATTGCAAAAAGTGAGGTAGCTTTATTGGGCGTCAACTTGTGCAGTTGCTCCAACTGCCACAGATTCTCCAATCAATCTGCCATGACTTTCAGAACTTTTATTAGCCTCCAAAATCGACTACCATGTCAGCAGCTTTTGTTTCAGAAAAATTGGCTAAGTGCATGATAATCTCGTGAACTTAGTTTCCAAATAATAATAAAAGATAAAAAATAAATTTCGTCAAATTTATTTTAAATTTATATTATTTTATTAAATAATTTATAAATTTTAATTATTTTATTATAATTTTTTTAATTAAAATTATTTTTATTATTATATTATTTAATAGTATAAGTTTAAAATATTAATTAAAAAATATATTGACTTAAAAAAGATAAGTAGATTAAATGATAATTATCATTTATTATCTATCTCACATTTTTTATAAAGAGAATTTTTTTCTGTCTCTACTTCTATAGGGACTTTTTGTCCACGGGAATTTCTCATAAAGCAAATATTTTTATTTTTTATTATTTTTAAATTATTTTTTTAAAAAAATAATTTATTAATTTATAAAAATAAAAATTTTAACAATACTTTTTTCACATCATTATACTCTTATTTAACTTATTTCTCACTATATCTGCTATAATTAAATGAATATGTAAAATTATTACTCCATGAAAATATTATTCTTTCGCATTCTTTAATTAATAAAATTTTATTGTTTAAATGAAGTCGTTGTTTTTGAAATTTAGGGATTTAAGGATTTAAGGATTTAGGGAAAGTTTTGTTTTTATCAAAGTATATTTGAGCTCAATTCTCTGAATTTGCATTATAATACACGGACTCTCCTCAATTAATATTTTTAGACTTTTATGACTAAATAAAATAAGATCTAGGTATTTTTGATAAAAATGACTTTTATTATGAAATAATTTAAGATTAAAGGTAATTTTCATGAAATAATATAGGTATAAAGGTAAATTTGATAAAAAAAAATTATTTTATCTTTTGTTTTCACTTTGAGATAAATTCAAAATTTATTTAGTAATGTAGCTGAAAAAATTCAACAAACCATCTTAATTAATAGTCTTCTGATTCGTTTTTGTGAACAATATTCCGCAAATTTCTCTCCCGAGTTGAAAATAGCAAATGCCATTATTAGAATTCAAACCCACCAAAATATCTTCTAACTGCTCAAGGAAAAGTGCTAGCACTTGATTTCACGAACAAAAAAGTTCAAGTCACCCCATTGCCAAATGGGAAATTCCCTTATTTGCTAGGTTTCGACTCTATTTCAATTAATGTTCAATTTAATTATCTTAATTGCAAATATTAATAATCTCGGTAGGCGTTATACAAAAGGAAATTCAGTACAATAAATAGTGATTAGATTCATTTAAATAATTTATCTATATTGTCACTGAGTTAACAAATTTATGAAAATTATTTTTTTTTTTCACCGTCTTCAACTTTTCAAACCCAAGATTATAAAAGGAAAAAACTATCTTACCATCTGAGTAAATATTCATTTCATTTTTAAGAAACAATTAAAATTAACTTCACTAAGATTGATTATTAATCTTTCTGTGTACGAGTCTCATCTAATATTTTTTTTTCTTTGGGCAATAACTAATTTTCAACTCTGAAGTCAAATCGCACTTGCAATGTCAAACTCAACTACTCAATTTTTCTTAACTTTCCATAATAGCTTTTGATTTTCATTAATGTTCAACTCAACTAATTTTTAATTGTAAATGTTAATAACCCAAACCAAAGCATTTTATCAAATAGTGATTGGTAATAGAGGACTTTCTCCGCTTCAAGAACACATAGCAGCTATCTGACAGTTAGTGTGGAGCACCAGCTGACCATTATGACGAATATATAAGGATCGATGAAAACGCAATAATTGAGTGTTTATCACAGTTTTGTCGATGTATGATTGAGATTTATAGGGCTCATTACTTAAGAAGCCCTAATACTAATGTTATTGAACATTTACTTCAATTACATATAGAGCGTCATGGCTTTCCCGCACACTTGGTAGCATTGGCTGCATGCACTGGCAAGGGAAAAATTGCGCAGTTGCATGGAAAGGACAATTTACTCAAGGTGATCAAAGAGTTCCCACAATCAAGCTAGAAGCAGTCGCGTCAGTAGAACTATGAATACGACATGCATTTTTTGGTGCTACAAGGTCGAACAATGACATCAAGGTGTTCAACTAATCTTCATTATTTAACAAAGTATTACAAGGAAAAGCTCTTGGTGTTCAATTTACAATAAATGGCACACAATAGAAAAAAGAGTATTATCTGACATATGATATATATCCAGAATGGGCAACATTCGTTACAAGTTTCACATATCCAAAAGATCTAAAAAAGATCAAGTTTAAGCAAATGCAAGAGACTGCAAAAAAAGACGTCAAGCAAGCATTTAGAGTGCTTCAACCTCGTTGAGCTATTATACATGGACTGACTCACTTTTGGCACAGAGAAAAACTGAAAGATATAACATACACATGCATCATATTGCATAATATAATTATTGAGGATGAAAGAGATACAATAATAAATTGTGATGATGATGATGAAGATCCTATAATCCCTGCGAGTCAAGGTTCCATGCAAGATTTTCAACATTACCTTCAAAGGAATGCAATACGTGATCGTGAAGTATATCATCAACTGCGATAGGACTTGATCGAACATATTTGGAAACAATTCATAGGTAATGACAATGAAAATTAATATTTTTATATTATTACTTCTTTTTCAATTGTTTTAAATTGTGTGATTAAGTTATATTAATTAAATAAAATATGTTAAGTATTGAATATTTATTTAATATTTAATTATTTTTTAAAAATAGCAATGTAAAAAGCTAGAAAAATATATATTATTTTTTACATAATTAATAATTTTTTATTTTTCATAATATTAGAAAAAAGTTGGAAAGTACAAATTTTTTTGAAGTTAATAAATTATTTTTCAAACTTAATGATATAATTTTTAAAAAATAAATTTATTTATATATTGGGTATATATATTGTAAAATATTAAAATAAATATATGATTTGATTATAGATCCATGTTATCGTACTCTTTAAAGTATAATTTATAGTGAAAAATAGTATAATAAAAGTACAGATAATGGAATGGAATGATGATGTGACATTTGGATTACACTTTAAAATATACAAATCATTGTGGATGCCCTAAAGAAACAACTGAAATATTCACTGTCATCTGTTTTAAGTCATTTGCCAATGTATTTGCTGCTATAGATACAACTGACACCTTCCCTTCTTTTTCTGTAATAAGCAAGAACCATGAAAACCTTTCTTCCAAAAACAAATCCATAAACATTTTGGACATCATTTTTGCATGTTATTGTTCTTGTTTCAAACATGAATTTGCTAATTTTTGCCTCCTTTGCTGATGCTGCAAGTAATGAGACTGACCTACTCACCTTGCTTGCCTTCAAGGAAGGGATTAAAGATGATCCTAATCAAGTGCTAAGTTCTTGGAATGATTCTCACAATTTTTGCCGATGGGAAGGTGTTACATATGGCAGCCAGCATAAAAGAGTCACGCTCCTAATCCTTCAGAATCAAGGCTTAACAGGTACAATATCACCCCATATTGGTAACTCAGCATTCTCAGGAAAATTTATCTTCCTAATAACAATTTCCATGGAGAAATTCCTCGTGAAATCAGTCATCTTTATAAATTAGATGCATTGAGCCTCACTAACAAGTCTTTGGCAGGGGCAATTCCTGCTAATATATCACAATTTTCTAATCTAAAGATCCTCTATTTAGCTAACAACAGTCTAGTAGGAAATATTCCTGCAGAACTTGGCAACTTATCCAAGCTCCAAGAACTAGAACAAGCTAACTGGCCTAATCCCTCCTTTTAGGGAATCTTTCATCTCTTGATTGCCTTTCAACAAGTACTAATAGATTCCAGGTAACATCCTGATTCTTTAGGCCTACTGAGAAACTTGACATTTCTTGCTTTTGGTGACAATGAACTCTCTGGTGAAATTCCTTCATCAATTGACAATCTTTCTCAAATCACATATATGGTTTTGTCGATGAATCAGCTCAAAGGAAGTCTTGCACAGGATATAGGACTTGCCTTTCCATAGCTTCAACATCTTTCCATTTTTGAAAACCATTTTACTGGACTTCTTCCTGTCTGATTATCCAATGCTTCAAAACTTGAAATGCTGAACTTGTTCAGGAACAATTTTACTGGGAAGTTGTCTATTGATTTCGGAGGCTTGCCTAATCTTGTGGTTCTGAACTTGGCTTATAATAATATGGGAACGGGAAAAGCTGATGACTTGAATTTTCTCAAGTCTAAGACCAACTGCTCCAACTTGCAAGTGCTAGACTTGCTAGAAAATCAATTTGGTGAGGTATTGCCTGCTTCTATTAGTAACTTTTCTAGACAACCGAATCAATTTGGAGTAGCATCTAATCGAATATCAGGAACTCTCCCTGCAGTATTTGAGAATCTAGTTGGTTTGAGTGCATTATATTTGCTTTGGAATCAATTTACAGGCAGTATTCCCTCTAGCATTGGTAAGCTCCAAAATTTGCAAAGAGTAGTTTTTGCAAGCAATAAACTATCTGGAGAAATACCGCCCTCTTTTGGAAACTTGTCACGGTTAAATATGCTTGATTTGAGGTAGAATCAATTGCAAGGAAGCATACCTTCTAGTCTTGGAAATTACAAGAATCTAATTTTTTTTATTTTTTTTGGAACTGTCTCAAAATAATTTGAATGGTACCATACCAAAAGAGATTTTTCAACTTTTTACCTTGTCAGTTTCCTTAAATATCTCCAAACCAGTTGATTGGAGTCCTTCCCCCCTGATGTTGGTAAGCTTGGAAATATTGAAGAATTGGACGTATCAGAAAACAAGTTATCTGTTGAACTTCCAAGCAGTCTTTTAGGTTGCCTTGCCTTGAAATGTTATACTTGCAGGGAACTTCTTTAATGGGTCCATTCCTTCAACATTCTTTTCATTGCGAGGTATTCAGTACTTAGATCTTTCAGACAATAACTTATCAGACCGAATTCCAAAATTTTTGGGGACAATTCCCTTGAAGAATTTGAATTTGTCATTTAACGATTTTCAAGGTGACATTCCTTTGGGAGGTGTCTTCAAAAATAAGACTATCATATCAGTTGCAGGTAATAAAAGGCTTTGTGGAGGCATATCTGAACTCGAGTTGCCAAAATGCATAAACAAAGCCTCATCAAACGGACAAAAACTATCCTTTCAATTCAAGCTAATAATCTCCATAGCTTATGGAGTTGTTGGAATCAATCTAGTTTCATTGGTTGTTTGGCTTTGTTTGTCGAAAAGGAAAGCTAAAGATCAATCTGCAGAAACATCATCAAAGGACTCCCTAATACTGAGAGTATCCTATGAGATGCTGCATAAGCTTTTCTTCAGCTAATATAATAGGCATTGGCCGTTTTGGTAGTGTCTACATAGGAAATCTTGATGAGGGTGGAATGATGATTGCCATAAAGGTATTCAAACTACAACATTTTAAAGCATCCAAAAGTTTATGGGAATGTGAAGCCTTGAGGAATATTCGCCATCAAAATCTTGTTAGAATATTGAGTTCTTGTTCAAGCATTGATTTTCAAGGAAATGACTTAAAGGCTTTAGTATATACATAAATGCCTAATGGGAATTTGGACACACGGTTGCATCCATTTTTGGAGGGAAGATTTGGGTAAGACGAGCAACAATATTTGACTCTTTCTCAAAGATTGAGCATTGCTGTCGATGTAGCCTCGCAATTGGATTATCTTCACCACCATTGTCAAACACCAGTAATACACTATGATGTGAAGCCAAATAATGTTCTACTCCATGATCAAACCACTGCTCAGCTTGTTGGTTTCGGAATAGCAAGATTCCTTTCAAAATCCTCAGTTCATATCGGAACTAGCTCAGTGGGGTATGCTGCTCCAGGTAATGACCATATCTAACCTATGACAAGTATTTGATTAGTCTGTAGTTATATGAAGTTCAACTTCTCTTTGTTTTTTCTCAAGTAACACAAAATTTTTGAATGGCAGACTATGGAATGGGAAGCGAGGCAACAAAAAATGGTGATGTTTAAGCTATGGGCTGCTCCTACTAGAGACGTTCTAAGGGAAAAGGCCGGAAACGTATATTTTGGACTAATGTCTATTATGCATTCTACTACGCTTCAATTAAAACTCATCATTTCACTTATAATCCAACCTCTATTACAATTGTACCTAGTCGCATCCAACACATATGTATCTAGAATATTTTTTTTTTTTGCAACTTTCACACTTTATATTTCTGTTTGTTTCTCTTTTTTATTTTATTGATTTTTCTCTTTATTATTATAATTAAAATAAATTAATGTAATATTTAGTTAATTCAATTTAAATTTTCTATTAATATTTCATTTCATTTAATTTTAATTTTATAAATTTTATTTTTACATAAAAATTAAATAAGTTCAATTTTAAAAAATAAATGCACTGATAATTTAAAATTTTAAGATAAATATCAAAATAAAAACAAATGTGCTTATAAATTAACAATAGTGTACCTTTAATAAAAAAAAACAATGGACATAGAGTAAATAATAAATGTACTTGAAATAAGGAATAATGTATTTATAATATAACATCAATGTACTTATAAAATAATAACGGTATACCTTTAATAAAAAAAAATAATGTACCTAAAGCAATAACAATATACTTGAAAAATAAGAAAATAATGTACCTAAAGTACATCACTAATGTCCTTATAGTACAAAATTAATGTACCTCCTTTATGATATTAAATGTACTTTTATATCAAATGTTATATATTGTGATTTCAAATTAATGTATTTGTAGAACAACATAAAATATATTTAGATATCTGAACAATGTACTTCAATAAAAAAAAACAATAGATCTAAAGTAGTAACAATGTTTATAATAAAAAAATTTATTAAAATATTATTATAAATATAAATTATATAATAATATAATATAATTATATGTTAGATTAATGTAATTATATATAATATATAAAAACACACAAAAATTTCATTTGTAAAAAAAAAAAAAAAAAACTGAAACAACAAAAAAGAAAGTGTAACAGCACTATCCATGGAAGTTACAAACATTAGCTAACGGTACTAAACAGCTAGGCTTTAGTCACAAATAAGAATCAGTGTGGCAAATATATGCCTTGGCTTGTTCATTAGATTCGCTTCTTCACATGGGTACCTTCACATGGAGGATAAATTGTGGAGCGATGCTTATAATGGAAAGAAAATGATCATTTGAGTTGTGTTTAAGGGACTGTAAAGAAACCAATGCCTTAGTGCCTTTGTTAAAGGAAATTATTGATGAAATGAATTATATGAAAATTTTATAATAATGCACACCCCAACAATGGGAGTTTGATTTACTTTTTTTTTTTAAGGATTCGATTCATTTTTTTAAAGGAAAGTCACTTTTTTTAGGATGTTTTTACTGTTAAATGTGTAGAATACGTAAAATAAATATTTAGCTACATATCACAAATTTGCAGTTTAAAACATTTTAATTTAAAGCTTTTTATTTAATAAATTATATTTTTAAAGTGTATTTGGTATGGGGTTAAAGTAATGAAAATTAATAATAATAAAAAAAATAATAATGGTGTAATATTAAGAGAATAAAGAAGAGGAATAAAATATCATATGAGGAATATTAAAAATATAAGATTGATACTAAATTATTTATATTTATATTAACTAATATTATTTAGTAATATTAATAATGATACAATATTATTTTGGTACTATTTTAGTACATTTAATATTTATATGTTATAAATAATTATTGTATTAGTAATATTTTTAATAGTATACTGATGCCACTTTATAATATTAAATTGAATTGAATATCAAAAAATCAAAAATTTAAAGTATAAACTGAATCATATTGAATTAATTTACGAATCAAATCAAATTAAATCAATTTAGTTTCATTTTATTATAGTTCAATTCACTTTGAATCTAATTTTTTTAAAAAAATATTAAAATATTTTTAACATAAATAATAGTTTTTATAATACATTTTAAATATTTTAACATAAATAATAGATTTTTAATAGATTTGTATATATTTTTGGTATAAATAATAAATTTTAAATCATCTTGATTTGATTTAATATAAATTTAACCTATTTAATTTAATTAAAAATAAATTTGATCCATTACAATTCAACTAAAATTTTTTATTTAAAATTGAATCAAATTTATTAATTTTTTAAAAATAATCAAATCCAAGTTATATTAAATTTAAATTAAATTAACTGATATATATTATTAATTTCAATCCTATAATTATTTTTAAACTATTACTAGACATTTATCAAATAATAATGTATAATACAACCACATATCATTATTTTATATTATATTATAGAAAATACCAAATCAAGAAAATATTTTTAAATAATAAATTAGAAAATTCAACTGTCATAATAAAAAAAACTTTCTAAATTAGAAATTAAAAATCTAAAAAGTAAAAATTCTAAATAGAAAAATCAATATCATGCAAAAAAAATATGTTGAATAAGAAATTATAAAACTTAAAATGTAAAAAATTTAAATTATATCTAAACAGAAAATTAAAAAATCTAAAAACTAAAAATTTTAAATAGGAAGTCAAGATATTTGAATGAAAAATTAAAAAAAAAAATCTAAAAGATTCAAAATTTAAAACTACTTCTAAATAGGATTTTTCAAAAACCTAAAAAGTAAAAATTTTAAATAAAAAAATCAAGATTTAAAATAATTTCATTGATTGTCAAAATTTTAGGTATATAAACGATAGTGTAACAAATTATCAAAAATTATTTCGTTTAAGTTTAATAAATATTCTTCTAAAATTGTATATAATACTTAAAATATGATTAATAGATCAAATTTTTTTGTCACAATTACCTCACATACACACACATATATTTATAGTTTATAATTATTTGTTCATTTTTTTAAAATTGTAAAATACTTATTATTATTTGTTTAATTGATTATCAAGAATTATTTTGTTTAAGTTTAATAAATTTTTTCTTAAAATTATATCACATAAAATTGAAATATAAATCAATAATTAATTTTTTATTATAACTAATTTCATATATAATTATAAGTTTTGAGAAATTTCATTTATTATTTTATTTACTTAACATTTTAATATTTATTTATATATTAAATTTAATCATTTAATTAATTACAAAAAAATAAAAATATATTAAATTTATTTAAAAGTTTGTTATAAACTATAGTTTGTCATTTATTAAATAATTATGTATGATACAATCATATGTCATTATTTTATATTACGTTATAAAAATTTATCATATTAAAAAATATTTCTAAATAAGAATTTAAAAACTCAACTACCATGATTAAAAAAATTTCTAAATTAAGAATTAAAATATAAAATGTAAACATTCTAAACAGAAAAGTCAAAATCATATTAAAATATTTTGAAGAGAAAATTTAAAAAATATAAAAAAAATAAATTATAAATTACTCATAAATAGAAATTTTAAAAATTTTAAAAATAAATTCTAAATGTGCCAAAATATTTTGAACAAAAAATTAAAAAATTCTAAAAAGTGAAAATTCTGAACTATTTCTAAATAAGAAATTAAAAATAAAAATTTTAAATAAAAAGTCAAAATTAATTAATTTCTTTGATTGTTCAATATTCTAAGTATAAAAAAAATAACAAATTAATAGATTATCAAAAATTATTTTATATAAAAAAAACGATAGTGTAATAATAGATTATCAAAAATTATTTTATACAATTTAATAAATTATTTTGTTAAAATTATGTCACATAATATTAAGAGTAGAAATTAATTGATATTTTTTATTATAATTACTTCATATATGTATATATAATTTACAATTATTTGTTAATTTATTTTTTATTATAAAATATTTAATATTATTTATTTGATTGATTATCAAAAATTATTTCATTCAAATTTAATAAAATTTTCTTAAAATTATATAATATAATATTAAAATAAAAATTAAAATATAATTTTTTATTGTAGCTAATTATAAGTTTGAAAATTCTATTTTATTTATTTGATAAAAACTTTTTAATAAAATAATAATTAAACTTAATTTTTATTTTTATTTTTATTTGTAATTAATTAAATAATTATTTAATTATTAATAAAAATAAATATTAAATTTATTTAAATTTTACTATCATAATTATATTACGCAAGCAATAGAGTTTTCAAGCACGGTTCCGACCAGTTCAATTAATTTTTCGATTTATATGGGGTCGTACCCACTGGACCGAAGCCGAGGCTTGGCGTGTTTTGGACTTGCTTGCAAATCTGTTTAATTAATACGCAAATTTGAGAGAAATAATGTGCATAGGTGTCGACAAAAACTTTCTCAATGCAATTAAATATTTCTTATGATTAAATAAAATTAATCAATTTGCTTTTATGTCGATTTATCTAGAAACAGAAAAATTACAATGTCAACGGAATCTATTTACAAGTCCTTCGATGTAATCCGAACTATGTCCCTCGATCAGCAAATTAACAATCGAGTCCCTCTCTGGTAACACATGAGATCAAAGCAAGGTCAAGTCGAAGCAAAACTTGGGCTCTTCCATATCTTCAACTAAGATCTCCGACTCAGATTTCTTGGTCTCAGTTGTGAATGACTTCTTGTTGGTATCATTATTAGAAGAGAAGGCACCAGCACAAGAAGTGGCAAAAGAAGAAGAAGGCAGCGCGGCATTTGCAACTAAAAGATTTGGGTTCTTGGGTCGAACCAGAACAGACAACAGGAGCATAAGAGAAGCCATGGACAAATCGAAATTGCAGTGGTAAATGATATCAAACTGGTGAAATTAAGGGTAGAAGAAGGGCTTTTTATACTATTACATAGAATAGGTGTGTGGCAAAACCAGGAACACCATAATATGAGAAAGTGAAACTGTGGGCGGCGTGGCTTCCAACGGTGGAGATGCTGATAGTTTTATGGTGTTATGCGGCTTTTTAATAATCCAATGGGTGTCCCATCTGGTTTCTCACCAAGTTTTTGATACCGTATACTGCACCGGTTTTTGTTGCCCTTGCCATAAATGATAAATAATAAATTAATGTCAAAATAGTTGTTATTAGGCTAATGGCCTCCTTTTATTTTATTTTTTTCAATGAATGTCAACTGGGGTGGTTCTGGTGTTTGACCCATTTGATTGAAATCTAAAGCCTAGCTGCATATTTTGTTGGGCTGATATACACATTCAATGCTTGCATATTTATTAAGGAAAATATTGCACAATTCCCAAATTTTATAAAATTATTTAAATATTTTTTTCTATTGTGGTAACTTAAATATCCTATCCGGTGTTAATATTAATATTTTTAAAATTAAACCGTTAATTGAAATGATCTCATAATTAATTCATGGTTTAATTCATTCAACCGGTACAACTAGTTCAGTCCTTATAATTCAATTATTATAATTTTATATTTTAATTAAAATTATGAAAAATATATAAAAAATTCTAAAAATAAAAAAATAGAATAAAAAAAATCTACAAACTACTATTCATTGCCAAATATTCATTACTAAATTTAATTACCTTAAATTCATTAACACATAACTTGTTTCTATAAAAGTTTAAACCCAAAAAAAAACTAAATTCAAGGTTTTACATAGTAGTCTAAATA
Source organism: Omphalea diandra (assembly GCA_949677035.1). Lineage (NCBI taxonomy): Eukaryota > Viridiplantae > Streptophyta > Magnoliopsida > Malpighiales > Euphorbiaceae > Omphalea > Omphalea diandra. The sequence continues at coordinate 68,261 of CATIWR010042790.1, forward strand.
TAACAACTGGTCTAAATTCAAGGTTTTACATAATAGAATAATACTAGTATTCTTTCAATAACAATAAAAAAAATAAAGTCATTATTATTTTGCAGTTAGTTATATCACTCAAGATGACAAATGCATCCACAAGTTTAACCCGATGATAATAGCATATTCCGACTTGAATTGAGAAGTGGCTAAATTCACCGACAAAGCCCAAAAAGGAAGGATTTTCCTCACAGTTGGTGAAGCTATGGATGCAAGCATTAGTACTGCATTAACTGATCCCAATAACTGTTGATTAATTTTTGTGAAACCTTATTTTATATATATATATATATAAAAAAGAGATTATCATCATAACAACAATTATGATTCCCAGGATGGTTATAAATTACTTATTAATAACTAACAGTCATGACTTATTTAATACCAGTTTAATCATATGACACGACCAATATATATATATATAATATGAACGAAAGATAAAATATAACCAATTAGAGTGCATGGGTATGTAAAGAATAGTGATTCGATAGTTCAATTCATGGTGCTAGTTGAATTTTTATTATGCATACTGAATATATATATGTATACAGAATTTTGTTGTAAATCCATCAATTGAATAACTGATAAACATGCAATATATTTGATTGTAAATCCATAACAAAACATGCAATATACAGAGTACATAGTGGGAGGGTAGAAATAAGAACAAATTTCAAATTATATAAAAAATATAGATATATTCCATATTTAGATTTTGATAAAGAAAAAAATTACCTGAATCAGATTTAATCTTAATGTTACAAGCTCACAAAATAACAATTAATAAGTTTAATCCCAAATTGGTTAGTATAGTAGAGAAAGAAAGGAAGAGAGAATGAGGTTGAGGAGAAGATGTTGCATTAGGGATTGAAGAGGAAGAAAAGTTGCTTCTTTTTTTTCTATTTTTAACAAAAGAGTTTATCAAAACAATGTAGTTTTAGTGAATTCAGTTTTATCGGGCCATTGAGTCTTCCGGTTTTATTGATTTTGCCTGTTTATCTACTAACCAGTTTTATTACTCTATTTGAACCAGATCTTTGATCGATTTTCGAGTTTATTGGTTCGACCAACCAGTTTTGCCTGATTTTCAAAACATTGATTAATATTTAAAATATTAACAAAACTAAATCTCAAAACTATTATCAAAAGATAAGTGTCATGTTAGGGGGTCATCAGATGATACAAAATTATCGGGTTGTGTAGCATAAATTATTTTAAAAATTAACTTGTTTTCACCAAAAAAAAAAAAAAGGAAATGAACTTATTAAATAGTTGATTTTTTGAATCGATTAAGATTTGAATCAAGAAGTTGATTTTTTAATTTTTTTTAAATATATAAATAATATTTAAAATTTAAAAATTATAGTATAATAAAGTCATGAAATTAATATTTAATCCTTGAATAAAAATAGTATAATTTTAAAAATTTTCAAAGTTTAAAAAAATGATATAGTTGAAAATTCAATCAGTTTGATTCAATTTTTAGTCTTAACCAATTTTTTTAATCTTTTGTTAATCGATTTTTAATACTAAATCAATCTAAATCATTGATTAATTTTTCAATTTTATCCATTTAACCAACTAATTCAATTGAATTTTGAAAATATTGATATTTATAGTCACAACATGGCTCAAACGTGCTTTGATATACAAAAAATTATATATATATATATATATATATATATATATATA
>CATIWR010042795.1:0-63406 GCA_949677035.1 Omphalea diandra
ATACTAAATTTAATATTCTCTTTAAAATTATATATTTAATATAATATTTAGATTATATTTATACATTTTTATATATTATATTAATATTTAATATCATTAACATAATTTAATATTATTACTTCAATATATTATAACTTAATAATATTAATATTTTTTTAATATTATTCATATATTATATTATATATTCAATATTATTTATATATAATTTAATATTATTAGTATAAAACTACATTAATATTTATATTATAATTATTAAATTAATATTAATTTATTAATTTAATATATAATTTAATATTAAATATTATATTTAAATATATATATATATATATATATAATTTATTAATTTAATATTAAATTAATGTGTATTATCTTCATGTATATATGTATATATTTATTTATTTTATTCATTTAATATTCTCTTGCAAAATTATATATTTAATATTATATTTATATTATAATTATATATTTCATAAATTATATTATTATTTAGTATCATTAATATAATTTAACATTGTAATTTTATTATATTATAACTTAATATTATTAATATATTATTCTATTTTATATATTCAACAATTTTTATATATAAGTGAATATTTTTAATATATAATTTTATTAATATTTATATTATAATGAAATAGCGACAAAATTTTTTATCACTAAGCTATTGGCACCAAACTAGCGCCAGTTTTTGCTTGCGAAATTAGCGACATCGCAATTTTTGTCATTATTTTGCTATAAAAAATTTCATTGCTAAATTTGTTGCTATTTCGATATATTTTTGTAGTGAAGAGGAGGATTCATCAATCCTGTGATCCTTTCATGATGATTTAGTTTTAGGCCATTGAAGATCCTCCATCATACTTTGCATTGAATTTTACTCTTCATGATGCTTATACTTGTGCTTTAAATGTTCAATGTTGTCCATGTAATATGGGGGGTACGATATTATGGGCTTAGATGCATGCTTAGGTACCTTGACTTTGGAGATGTGGTAAGATATTTATTATGGATTTTATTGTTTTCTTTCTTTCACCATTTGATTTCTAACTTGTTTTTTTCCTTTGGATGTAGGTGCCTTGTTTGAGTTAGACCACAAGTTGGTCTTAATGATCACTCCATGTGATCATGAGTGATGGATATAAGTGTGCATACCCCTTATCATAAAATACATGACCCTCACTCCCTTTTTTATACTTATGTGTGATTAACAAATATGTGTGTGCCTACCCCTATATATAAACACATGATTCCCCATCTCATTTTGTGTCATGTCTTTGATGCATGGATGTCTGGAATGTGTGATAATTCCTATGTCATGTCATATAACCCTCATCACCTTTGGTTTGATGATTTGTTTAGCTTGATAGCTTTAGATGTATGTTTAGGTGCATTAATTGGACTAATCAATAACTCAATTGAAGTGTCAAAAGTTAACCAAAGATGTATGAAGGTTAGATCCCAATATCCAAGTAGTTTTGGGGTGCCTAACCTCTTCCCCAAGCCTTACCTAATTTTTGAACCTGATTTCTAATAGGGTAAAAATGAAATGGACATTCTGATTGACTTAGTTTGAGTTCATATTTTGCCTTCTCTAGATTCTTATCTCGACCAAAGTCAAGTGGTGATTTCACACCTCTTAAGGATAATAGCATTGTATAAATCCTGCCTTGGTTTCCTGATGACCACCACTTGGGCACAAGAGCTTTGAAATTTGAGCAAAGCCACAAGGATCCTTTATTGATCCAAATTGTGTGCCACAGGGTTGTACCAATATATGATAGTCGTCCTCTTGATCCCCTGATGATCGATAAAAGGATGTAGTCACAAGCAAGATTCCATTAGATCGAGCAAAATCGGAGGCACTCATAGTTGTTACTCCATTAAGGACTCAAACTTGACTATATGTTTAGTCTCCAATTCATTTTTAATATTTTAAACTTTCTTAATGGTTTAGTATATTTCATTCATGTAGCCTCCACACTTGTGCACTAAGTTGCCCTTAAACAAATCAATTGTTCTTTAAGCTTGAGACTTAAGCTTCATTTAGGCTTAAGAGATTATGAGGAGGATTCACCACTTATAAGCCTAGTACCTTTGACTATATCGAATAGGGGATCATGACAACTACCCTTAAAGCTTATGAGAGCCATTAACTGTAACAACCCTCTCAACCATTAGGTGCATGTAAGAGAAACAATAGTACCTTGGAATAGGTCGCTTCTCTAGTTTGCATTTCTTCTTTAAAGGAGAGTGAAAGTCCTCGAAGAACATGGTTAGGCATCCCTAATGTAAGCATAGATGTTACCCCACCCCTTTTGATGTAATTATCTCTCATATCTAAATACTTATGTACCCCTTTTGATGTAATTATCTCTTATATCTAAATACTTATGTATTCCCCCTTCCCTGCCATGTAAATATTTTTTGTGTACATCCCTATCTTCTTAAAGGGATATCTTTCCTTACTTTACATACTTCTTAAAAATGTAAATAATTCTTTCTTTTAGTGACTTTATGCATATGTTCTTTCAAGTCATCAACTATTTCTAGTTCGAGGTGACCTCACACATTCTTTAAACCATGATGGTATAAGGATGAGACCCCTCCTAAGATAAAACCAATAGACCTTATGTGTGAGAGGAATAAATTTAGAAGTATCTTTTGCAAAATGATTTATGCATACCATGCATACGTGCATCAATTACCTATTCATGCATCATATTGATAACCCTTATCTTGCAACCATCATATCTCTATCCAAATCCTCGTGGAAGAGAATAGGCAATCGCCTTTATAAAGTATAAAACCTTGAGTCCAAGCCAGGAAGTTGACCCAATCATGGAACCAACCATACCACTAGAGATCTTGAAAAAGAAGATGGTTGACTTTAACCATGAGATGGAAGAGAGGATTGCTGAGGAAGTAAATAAGTGCGTCAATGAGATTTTGAAAAAGAGGGAGACCATTGCTAATAAAACTGACAAAGGGAAAACACTAATGGAAGCACCCAAACCTATAGTGATTTATGATGTTCTATTTAGGATGAAAGAATACTATGAAAGTAAGCTTGTCTATATGAAATGGGTTGTACAATTGCTATTTTTGACAAACTGATGGAGATTAAAAAGGAGAGCACCCAGTTTTATGACTTTGCCAAATAGTTGGAAAAAATGCAAAATGCTTTGGTTGTTAAAGGTTTGGAAAGGGGAATAAACATTAAGAAATTGATAGCTTGTAAACCTGATAAGCTACCAGCTAAATTCTTCACAAATTCACGGGGATTCATAATCCTAAGAACCATGTATGTTCATATGTGCTAGTAATGAAGGCATTCGTGGTTCCTACAGACACTATGTTATAACTTTTTAAGCTGTCACTACAAGGGTCTACTAAGACATGGTACTTCAACTAGCCAAAGACTATTAAGGAGGTTTAGAAGAGTTGACAAAACCTTTTAAAAGGCATTATGCTTTTAACTCATATATGAAGGTCACGTTACAAGACTTGGAATCTTTGAGGCAGAAAATAAGTGAAACCTTTAATGATTACATCAAAAGATGGAAGAGGACGACTTTAAAGGTGACCGTGAGGCCTATAGAAAGAGAATATGTCAAAATGATTATTAAAAAGGGCTATACATATTATTACCACTAGAGTCAAAGGGATGTTGGTTAGGAACTTTAAGGATCTATTTAAGTCAAGAAGGCAATGCGCAGAAGAAGAAGTGGCACATCCTAGGCTTGGACAAAGGAAACAAGACAGTCGATGTCAACGTGGTAAGGGCACTAAGACAGTTTATTGACTTATGGATGCCTTTATTCAAGCCATTTGGAAAGTTGTATAATAAGGGAGTGTTGATGCCTCTAGCACTGAGACCACCTCATAATCTGTTACCTAAGGGTTATGACGCCAATGCTTATTGTGTTTTTCATAAAGGAGCAAATCATAAAACTAATGACTCTTATAGACTAAGGCATGAGAATCAAAATCTCATTGACAATAAGATTATTGTTCCACCAAATTATGAAAGAATAGCATCAGAGGGAACCCTCTCCCAAACTATCATACTGTTCCTTCCCTAAATCAAGGGACATTCATGATAAATTATGGAATTCTCAAGGAAGTTATTATTGCTATTGTGAGGAAAGTCACAAAGGAAACTCCAGTTGTTTTCATTATTAATCCCTGGGAAAGTTTAAACGACAAAATGATAAAAAGTAAAGGAAAAGGATGATCTAGCTATGGGATGTGAGTGAAGAAGAGAAAAAGGTGAAGAAAGTGAGCCATGTGACATGCAGCAGGAAATACTACCTTGATAGGGAAGCTCCTAAAGAAACAAAGGTTAAGAAGAAAGTAGACAAAATAGTTATAAAGGAGAAAGAAAATGACAATCCTATTGTAAAATAGTTAAAGAAAATGCAAAGCTAGATTTGTGTGTGGGAGTTACTCATTACCTTTTAAGAGCATAAGAGGGCTATGGTTGAGGTTTTGTCTAACCTGATCATATTTAGTGAAGCTACTCTAAAGGATGTTGTTGCATTAATGACTCATAAGGGCAAAATCACTTTTTTAGATGAGGATCTACCATAAGAAGTAAGGGATCACAACCTGGCCCTATTCATTCGAGATGAGTTGAGATAAAGGGGAGACACATGATATACATGATGGTTGATGATTGGTTTGGGATTAACATCAACACATTAAAGTTATTGCACATGTTTAGTGTAACATCCCTATCCCTATTCATTGGCATTATCACATGAATATATTCATTGCATAAATGATATGAAATCATATATAAGCATATGCACTGTATAAAATGATATGAAATCTCACATGAACATATGCACAGGATAAATAATCATTTAGACATGTGAATTGTAAAAACACAACAATGACAATTGCACCGTTGCATTTGGGATGCTTGAACATATATGCAGTGTTTACATAGTTATATGACAAATGATTTCATGTTATGTGCTTATTATAGCATCATAAATAATGGTTTTTTAGTGCTTAATTAAAAGTATAAGGAGCATCTAGGAATTAGGAGATGGATGGAAGTGCTTAAGGAGTGAAGAAGAGGGACTAAACTAGGAAAAGTGACTTTCCAACCAATGGAAATGAAACACCATGATTTTATATTATTATAATAAGTTTATATCTACTAATTAGAGTCAGAATTGAGGGGAAAACCATGGGTTATACCAGAAACAAAGAGAGAGCAAAGGAAAGAAGGAAGAAGAAGAATAATAAGAAGGAGAAGAAGAAGAGAGGGAGAAGAGTGAGTTGCCTAAGGTTTTCCAATTTTAAGATAGTAGGAAGTAAATTTATCTTCTTCTCAACTGGAATTAACCTCTCATGACATGTTAATCATGCATGGTTAGTAAGAATTATGGAGTAATTGAAGTAGAGCTCTTAGATGGATGTTGTAATCCAAGAGAACAAGAGTTGAGTGTTTCACTAGGCTCACACTTAAACCTTTTCTTGAAGTGTTTTTGTAGGCCCACACTACAACCTTACAACTTGGTGTTTAATGCTCACACCTAACACTTACAATTTCATAAAGAAAATTGAAGAAAATGAGTAGCAAAGATTGAGAGCTTTTTTGACTTGTAATAAATTGCTTAGCAACCTTATTCATGGCTGTTTGGTGGAGTATTTATACCCAAACTTCACCAAAGAGACATTGCAAAACATAGCTCACCAAATCTTTGAGACATGCTTAATAGATTCTTCATTAAATACTTAATAGCCTCAATTAGCAGTCGCGAAATTCAAATTTCTTAAGGAAAATCCCGTTTGTGTCTAATGACTAGTCCACATGGCATCTTCTGATTAGTTCACCAGGAAAATATAGTCGTTGTCCTTTTACTTACTTTCAGAAGTCGCGGTCGTGAGCTTTCTTGTACAGGACACGATAGAGGATGCAAATTCGTCTGTCAAAAATGGTTATCTTCTTCTTCACGATTTGTGGTCACTACCAATAAGACGGCTCCGTGAAATTTGACTTTCAACGGTCTGTTGGAACATGTGTCTTGCTGTGGCTATGGACTTGCTTCCTTCTTGAGTCACTTCAAAATTCACGGTCACGACTAGGGCGTGACACACACCGCGATTTCATCTGTCAATTTCAGACTCCTTTATTTGGATGAATCACGGTTGAGAATAGCTCCGCAATTTTGCCTATATGCTTTCTAGCAATGCTTCTTTGCATATCACGATCTCGAATACAAAGTAGCGGTCGCGATTTAGAAGTCACTTTTCATATTGGAATATTTTTTGAGCTACATCCAACTTCCAATTTAGATAAAACCTAGAGGGTGCAAAATAACACTAATTTGAAATATTAGACATGATCAATCTCGTTTGTCAAGATCGAAAGAGGTCTAAGACTTGGATTAACTACCCCAGTCCAACAATCTCCCCCTTTTTTATTTTGACAACTTAGATTGATCATAAGTAATAATAATGTGAAAAAAAATAAAGTTGGAGTGTAATATGATTCAATGAATACTTAAGACAAAAATTGCTAAGTATATCATTCATTCAAACAAAGTGAATTTAAGAAACAATAAGTATGATGCTCCCCTTAACTTATGCTATAATTTTTAAACTTATATGATTCTCTCCCTTAAGCTTAGATTCATACAATCTCTCCCCCTTTAGCAAGATCAAAAAGAAGGCATAGGGGAGAAAGTAAATTCATGCATAAGTAATAATAAGGAGCAAAAGTAAATATAAAAAAGCAATTGATAATAATCACTTAAGATCACAATATATCAAAGAAACAACTTTTATTTATCTATAACTGTGGGATCACAAACTTTTAAAAATAAAAAAAAATATAAAGAGATCCCTAAACTAGAAAGTAGAAGATTCATCATCACTAGAAGTGTCTTCAACTTGTGCAGGTGTTATTCCCTTGGCTTCATCTCCATCTTCAACTTCGTCTTCATTGCCATCTTTATCTTTTGTATCTTCAAATTTTGTGAAGTCCGAAAGATGACAAAGAGGGACTCCTAGTTTCTCTTAGAGATCCACCATATCGCTGTGAGGATATGAAAGGAAGAGGATCCTTTGTTTCATCATCCTCATCAGTTTTTCTAATTTGCGATCTGAGGTGGCAAGAGACAACTTTGTCTTAGCTTTTGGTTTAGGAGGAGGAGGAGGGACTTGTGCTGTTTCTTTATCGATTTGAAGCCTTTTTCTTTTTGAAATTTAAGAGGACTCCACTTTCTTTGCCCCTACCGCACTACGGATATAGGTGTAAGTGTCGGATGAATGGCCTTGGCGTTGATCAAATATGTTAGGTCGAGAAAGTTTTGTAAGGGAAGGAGCTTTTTGGTGAGGAATTGCTCATTTTCCTTATTAAGAGCTCCAATGAATCAGTAGATGGTTGTGACATGAGAAAGGAGTAAAAACTAGCTCTTCAGCTTTGTGCTCATGTGGATTAGTTGATCCACAAGGTAATGGTCGGTTTGGATAGGTTTGTTTTTGACAAGGCAAAATAAGTATGCCAAGTCTTTTTATGAAACCTTCTCATTCCCATTACCCCCCGCATTGATGGAGAAAGTGATGATCCGATGAAGGATCCATAAATGTAAGGTTTTTATGTGTTTGGAAAGGGAAGAATGGGGGTCGTGTTTGGTCTCAATGGATATCTCTAACCAAAATTCGGAGTAGATTACATCAAGTGTGGAGATGATGAAGGATATGTGTTCTCTGACTTGGAAATTGAAAAGGGAGGATAATTGGTCGAAGGTTATGAAATAGGGTCGCCAAAGCCCCAAAATACTAACCCATATTGGCTTGCCCTTGATTCGGCTTTGCGGCTGAGTTGCACAGTGCGCATGAATTCTCGCACCACCTCTTCATACTTGGGTTCATCTAGAAAGATGAATTCGTTCCACCCACGATTGGATAGAAATGCATGAATTTCATCGTTGAGACCCAAGGTTTCGAGCATGAATGTGGAGGGAATCTTATTGGGGACAATCACCTTAGAAGAGTTCACCTTGTATCTTTCTTTCTCTTCATTGGTTATGCCCTTCATGAGGTGGAGGGCAAATGGAGCAAAGGGTTGAGCCACTGCTTTGCCCTTGTCTGCCTTGGAGAATTTCTTTGGAACCATGGAAATAGATGAAGAAGCCTTAGAAGATTTTGAGAGTGATTTGAGAAGTAAAAGTTATTTGGAGTAGATATGAGAAAAACACTATTAGAGAGGGTATTTATAGGCTTAAAGGGGTGTGAAAATGGTAACAAACAGTTAGAAATTGATTAAAAGAAGGGTTAGAAATGGTTGGCCATCAAATCACATAAGTGGGAGGCGGTTACTCAAATTTGCGTTCGCGAAAATGGAAGTCGCGACCGCGAATTCCAGAAAATGTAAGTAACGGACAAATTTTCCTCGGGAATACGCACTGTAACGGTCAAAATTTTGAAATTAATGATCGAAATTTACAGTGGAGAGAAATTTTGCGATTGCGAATTGATATTTGACAGCCGGTTGAAGTTGACTTGTAATTCGAGACTGTGAAGAAGGAATAGTGACCGTGAATTGTGAGTCAACAAGGATAAGAATGAAAATTTTTGAAAAACACGTGATCCCCTAGAAATAAATAATAATAGCTTTCATAACAATCATCAATCAAACATATTCACACACATATATTACACAAGATCAAATAAGAATTTTCACTTGAGGGAGCTTCCATCAAACATTCCCAATTCTCTCTTAATGAAGTTCATCCTTTCTTCATTTAGAGATTAGTGAAAATATTTGTAAGTTGATGATTAGTGTCAATAAATTCTAACACAACATCACAATTTTGCACATGATCTATAAGAGAATGATGCCCAATAACTATGTATTTACTTATAGAGTGTTGGATGGGATTCTTTGAAAGATTGATAGCACTAGTATTGTCACATTTGATAAGAATGTGATCAATTACTTTGCCAAAGTCCATTAATTGTTGTTTCATCCAAAGAACTTGGGTGCAACAATAACCCGTCCCCACATACTCGACTTCTGCAGTAGACAAGGCAATTGATACTTGTTTTTTATTAAACCATGAAACTTAGCATTCACCTATGAATTGGCAAGTTTTGCATCCAAATACCCAACTAGGCTAAAATATGTGTTCTTAGGATACCATAGTCCTAAGTGAATAGTGCCATGCAAATATTTAAAAATTCTCTTCACAACATTCAAATGAGATTCTCTAGGTGAAGATTGAAACCTAGCACACATACAAACACTAAACATTATATATGGCCTAAAAGCAGTAAGATAGAGTAAAGATCCGATCATACCTCAATATCTCTTTTCATCTACCACCGTACTCGATTCATCCTTATCTAGCTTGATGGTACTACTCATTAGAGTTTTTGGTACTTTGCATCCTTCCATGCCAAATTTCTTTATAACTTCCTTTATGTATTTGGCTTGGTTGATGAAGATCCCTTCTTTGAGTTGCTTGATTTGTAGACCAAGATAGAACTTGAGCTTTCCCATCATGCTCATTTCAAATTCTCTAATCGTACACTTGGTAAATTCCTCACAAAGAGATTCATTAGTAGCACCAAAGATAATATCATCAACATAGATTTGGACAATTAAAGTGTCACGCTTGTACTTTTTAACAAATAGTGAAGTATCAACCTTCCCTTTGTCAAAATCATTTTGCAAGAGAAATAAACTTAGCCTTTCATACCAAGCTCTTGGAGCTTGTTTTAAACCATATAAGGCTTTGTTTAATTTGAAAACATGGTTTGGAAAGCAATGTGATTCAAAATCGGGAGGTTGTTCAACATAAACTTCTTCCTCAATAATGCCATTTAAAAATGCACTCTTAACATCCATTTGAAAAAGTCTAAAATTCATATGACATGCAAATGCTAAGAGAATCCTAATGGCCTCTAATCTTGCTATGGGAGCAAAGGTTTCATCATAGTCTATGCCTTCCTTTTGGTTGTATCCCTTAGCAACCAATCTAACCTTGTTTCTAGTGATGACACCTTGCTTATCTAACTTGTTCATAAACACTCACTTACTACTTATAATTGGGTGATTTTTAGGCCTAGGGACAAGTTCTCATACTTTGTTTCTCTCAAATTGGTTGAGTTCTTCTTGAATAGCAAGTACGCAAGTTTCATAGTCAATAGCCTCATCAATTGATTTTGGCTCTAATTGAGAAACAAATGCAAGATTATTATCTAAATGATGTAATTGAGATCTAGTACTTACACCCTTTGATGTATCACCAATGATCAAGTCTTTGGGGTGATACTTAGAGAATCTCCAATCTTTGGGTAGCTTTTATCTTGGTTTATCCTCTTGTTGAAGTTGTGGTTCCTCATCCATTCTTGATGATTCACCTTCTTCTTTATCATCTCTTCTTGTAGTATCTTCTAACTTCAGCTTTTCAAGATCACCTACAAGATTATTAATAAAAGTACCTTTCCCAAGATCAAGTTTACTAGATTCATCAAAGACAACATTCATAGACTCTTCAACTACCATAGAATTTTTATTGAATACTCTATATGCCTTGCTTGAGGTGGAATAGCCTAAAAAGATTCCTTCATTAGTCTTGGAATCAAAATTTCCAAAATTATCCTTGGCATTCAAAATATAACACTTACATCCAAATACTCTTAGATATGAAATTTTGGGTTTTCTACCATTCCAAAGCTCATAAAAAGTTTTATTGAGAATGAGTCTTTTAAAAACTCTATTTGCAATATAATATGAGGTATTAATGGCTTCGGCCCAAAAGTAATTTGGTAAGGAATACTCATTGAGCATTGTCTTAGCCATTTCTACTAAAGTTTTATTTTTCTTCTCTGCAACATCATTTTGTTGTGGTGTTCTAGGAGTTGAAAAATTATGAAAAACTCCATTCTCCAAACAATAATTTTGAATGATTGATTTTGAAATTCCTTTCCATGGTCACTTCTAATAGATGAGATGAAGTAACCTTTTTCATTTTTAACTCTTTTTGCAAAACTTTTGAAAACATCAAAAGAGTCATTCTTATGAGCTAGAAAGGATACCCATGTAAACCTAGAGTAGTCATCTACAAGGACTAGTGCATAATGCTTTCCACCTAAGCTAGCACTCCTAGTAGGTTTTATTAAGTCCATATGGATAAGTTGAAGTGGTCTAGATGTACTTACAACCTTTTTTGCTTTGTGAGAGGCTTGATGTTCCTTCCCCAGTTGGCATGGGCCACATGTCTTGTCTTTAGTAAATTTTAGCTTGGGAAGTCCTTCAACTAACTTCCCTTTGGATAGGCTTTGAAGAAGATCCATGCTTGCAAGCCCAAGCCTTCTATACCATAACCAAGTTTCATTGCTTAAAGACATGAGACACTTGAAAAAATGGTTAGCCAAATTGTTTAAGTCAATTGAGTAGGTATTGCCTTTCCTTTCACCTTTGAAAATAACCTCATCATCCATTAAAGTGGTGACTCGACATTCCCTAAGATCAAAGGTGACCTTATTACCTTTGTCACACAATTGACTTACACTTGACAAATTATGTTGTAAGCCACTAACTAATAAGACATTAACAATTAATGAACAACCATCCTTACCTATGGTACAAATGCCAATTACCTTACCCTTGGCATTGTTACCAAATGTGACATCTCCACCTTCTTTCTCTTTAAGTGATGTGAATAGTCTTCTATTTTCGATCATATGCTTTGAGCAACCACTATCCACATGCTAATTACTTGCTTTGATGGTAGTCACGTTTCCCTACAAAATAAGAGTCAATCACCTTTTCTTTGGTACCCAAGCATACTTGGGTCCTAGGGGGTTAGTGATTGAAGGGTCCTCTAGCTTGAGGTGAGCCTTCCTAATAAAGCAATGCATGTTGACATGCCCATATTTCATACAATAGTGACATTAGAGATTAGACTTGTTAGTCTCCCTCCTATGCATGAATTTAGTATGAGTAGGAGGCCTTCTCATACCATGATCATATGAATGCATGCATGGACACGTATAATGAATAGGGGTAGAGGATTTTCTATAAGGATGACCATGCCTTTTGTTGTACATATAAGCATGGTTGGCTATTTGAGTCTTAGCTCTATAGCATTAGGGAGCCTTCCCTTTGCCTTTAGGCATAGGAGGCTTAGTGCTAGTAACGCTCTTCTTCCTAATTACCTCAATGCTTGAGGTTTGATGTTGTGAAGCTCTAACAAATGTAGTTGTAGAAGATGATGAAGCTCCATTAAAACCTAGACCATGCTTAATTAAAGGTGGTTTTTGTGACACAATAAGAGTGTCTAAAGCCTCTTTTCCTTTATGGAATTTAGAGATTGAGTTTCTAAGCTCAAAGACTTCTCCTTTAAGAGTGTCATTCTCCTTTCTAAGTGAGGCTAAGGAAGAAGATGATGTAGATAATTTTTCAACTGATTTTTTGAGTTCTTTATTAGAAGTCCTCAATTCATTTACAAGCTCATTTAGAGACTTGTACTCATCTTTTAGTTTGGAGCACTTTTTTCTATAGGTTTTAACTTGTGACTTATACTTGTCACACCTCATTATTAGAGCTTCTAAAAGCTTTTCATCTATATCATCTACCTCATAATCAAAATTGAAGTGAGAAGATGTACTTACCTCTTGTGAAGAGTACCCTAGTGCCATGAAGCATATGTTGGCCTCCTCTTCTTCTTCCTCATCTTCACTTGAGTCATCATCCCAAGTAGTGGAAAAGCTCTTATTCTTTTCTTATCCCATTTCTTCTTCTTCTTTATCTTCGAACATTCATGCTTCATGTGTTATTGTTTGCCACATTCATAGCATGTGACATCATTTGTTCTTTCTTTTGGACTTTGGGCAGATTTCTTAAAGACTCTTCTTTCTTTTATTCTCCTTATCAACTCCTTAGTTATCCTTGAGAGCATGGCTAGCTCTTCTCCTTCTTTATCACTATCCTCTTCACTTGAGGAGATGTCTACTTCTTTCTCTCTAGTTTAAGCTTTAAGACCCATGGTTCTCTTTTCTATTTTTCACCTTGGCCCCTTCGCTTTTTCATTTGCTCATCTTTTTGAATAGCCAACTCATGAGTCAAGAGCTTACCAATGAGCACATCAGTTGGGACCTTTCTAATCTCAGAATTGGACTATTGAATACTGCACACACTAGCCCCAAATTTGTCAAGTGGAAGAGTTTTAAGGATTTTGGTGCTTACCTCATAATTTGTTAGTGCTCTTTGAAACTTCTTCATAGTGGTGACAATGGACAAGAGCCGGTTGGTCATTTTCGTGATGTTCTCAATGTCCATCATCATGAAGAGTTCCCATTCGGTGACATACATCTTCAAATGGCTTGACTTCACTAGAGTTGTGCCTTCATGATAGTTCTCTAGAGTCGTATGGCGTGTGTAGTTTGATAATGTTGCACTCTCTCAATCTCTTCTTTAGAAAGTGAGCTTAGGAGAATGGCCATTGCCCTATTCTTCTTGCCATTTAACTTCCGGTGAGCTTCAACCCATTCATCCCTTGGGATTAATTCTTCATTACCATCCACAACTCTAGTGGGAGACTTCAATTCCTTGATTACCACGTCCTAAACGTCCACCACATCTATGTCAAGATAGATCTCCATCTTATACTTCCAATGAGTATAGTCGGTTCCATCAAAATATGGCCTTAGGTATGAGAAGATTGCTTCTTGTGCCATGATATTGTTTCACCCAATGAAGGTTTGATTTGTGGAAACCTTGCTCTGATACCACTTGTTGTCCCTTGGCACTAAGAAGACAAAGAAGAGGGGAAGAAGAATGAGTAAAATGGAGACAACGATTTATAGTGGTACAAGTAGAATCGACCCTACGACCACTCCCCAATTTACCAATTGGGTATTTCACTATCTCAAGGTGTTTTCAAGCTCACACCTAACTTGTACAACTTGTGTTTTGTTGGCTCACACACAACCTTACAAAAATGTGTTTTTAGGCTAACACACAACCTCACTCAAGTGTTTCACTAGGCTCACACTTAAACCTTTTCTTGAAGTG
This sequence comes from Omphalea diandra, assembly GCA_949677035.1. Taxonomy (NCBI): domain Eukaryota; kingdom Viridiplantae; phylum Streptophyta; class Magnoliopsida; order Malpighiales; family Euphorbiaceae; genus Omphalea; species Omphalea diandra. The sequence continues at coordinate 14,045 of CATIWR010042795.1, forward strand.
TTTTTGTAAGCTCACACTACAACCTTATAACTTAGTGTTTAATGCTCACACCTAACACTTACAATTTCATAAACAAAATTGAAGAAAATGAGTAGCAAAGATAGAGAGCTTTTTTGACTTATAATAAATTTCTTAGCAACCTTATTCATGGTTGTTTGGTGGAGTATTTACACCCAAAATTCACCAAAGAGACATTGCAGAACATAACTCACTAAATCTTTCAAACATGTTTGATAGATTATGGATTAAATGTTTGACTTCGTGGTTGCTACTACTCATTAGCGGTCGCAAAATCCAAATTTTTTAAAGAAAATTTCGTTTGTGCCTAACTGCTAGTCCACGTGGTAGTTTCTGATTAGTTCACAAGGAAAATATAGCTGTTGCCCTTTTACTTACTTTCAAAAATCGCGGTCGCGAGCTTTCTTGTACAGGATGCAACAGAGGACGCAAATTCTTCTGTAAAAAATGGTTATCTTCTTCTTCACAATTTGCGGTCACTATCAATAACATGCCTCTGTGAAATTTGACTTCCAACGTTCTGCTGGAACACGTGTCATGTTGTGGTTGCGGACTTGCTTCCTTCTTGAGTCACTTTGAAATTTGCAATCGCGACTAAGGCGTGACACACACCGCGATTTTGTCTATCCATTTTTGACTCCTTTATTTGGATGAATCGCGACCGAGAATAACTCCATGATTTCGCTTATCGACTTTCTAGCAATGCTTCTTTACATATCGCGGTCGTGAATACAAAGTAGCGGTCGCGATTTAGAAGTCACTTTTCATACTGGAAGATTTTTTGAGCTACATCCAACTTCCAATTTAGATAAAACCTAGGGGCTACAAAATAACACTAATTTGAAATATTAGACATGATTAATATCATTTGTCAAGATCAAAAGACGTCCAAGACTTGGGTTAACTACCCTAGTCCAACAAAGCTCAATCACAATGCAAAAAAGCAATTCCAACTTAATCTTAACTTTAAAACACAAAGAAAGTAAACAAAGAAAACAAAAATAAGGACAACAAAAATAAAGATAAATTCATAAATTGAAGAAGAATAGGGATTAGAACCTTGTAAAGACTTGAATTGAATCTCAAATAATGGAAAATCAAAGGTTAGGCCAAATACAAAATTTGTACCAACCAATTCATAATTATTCCTTACAAATATGGCTAAACGCAATCAAACTTCTTTTCGTTCTTTCTTTTTTTTTTTCTTTTCTTTTTATTTTGCTTTTGTTTTTTGTTTTTCTTTTCTTTTTAGTTTTGATGTCTTTTTTTTTTTTTTTTTCTTTTATTCACCATTAAAGCTAACAATAAAAGACTGAAATAAGAACTCAGACAACACATAAAATTTATAAAATAAATAGAACACACATTGATTGAGAAAAATAGTGTAAATTACAAATTTGTGTATCTTTTTGGATTTCCATGATGCGAATGATCATCAAACTAAAATAAAAAACTAAATAATTAGAATAATAATAAAAAAATGAATTAAGAAGAATAATACTAAGGAAACTGAATTTAAAGAAGAAAAGGAAAAAAAAAAAACTGAATGGTGAAGAACAAACATAATAAAACTGAATTGAAAGAAAAAATAAGAACCAACATAAAGAATATGAAAAATAAAGGATATGTACTTTATTTTGAAGCCTTTGATCTAACACCAAATGATACCAATGTGCATAACTTGTCCCAAATCCATATATAATTTTGTTACCTTTACCAAAAAATTATCAAGAATCATTTAAAGAAACTTTAACTCATTACTACATATCTAGATAACTTATATCTAACAACTTGAGTTGTAAAAAAATAACAGGTGTTTCAATTCAAACCTAGAATTAACTAAGTCAATTTTAAGCTTATAATTAAAATAGTTTTCAAATTTAATTAGCCCCTCACTTATGACCTCATCAAGATCTTTTAGGAACTAAAAAAAGAATAATTTCTCATAAGAAATAAGAATTATATTCATTCAAAATTCAATGCCAAGTACACAATTGGGATGGCTTATTTATAGGCATTCCAAAAGGTCACCTATTTATGAACAAAAGACTAATTCTTTTTTTTATAAATTAAGAAAAAACTAAATAAAAAGAAGCCCTACACTATTTTGTCAAGAAGAGCATTCAAACTTCTTAAATATTAACTAATAATTTAATTAAAAAAAATAAAGAAATCATATTCTAAAGAGAATGTGCAATTCAACCAAGAAAAAAAGTGGAGGAATATTTTTAGAATTTTGCATATCATAAAAGATATTTGACTTGACGTTGTTGACCAATTTATCATGTGTGCCATATCTTGTATCCTCTTTAGGATTATTATTCTTATAATTAAATATGCTTAGAATATTATTGAAAGCATTTTGAAATCTTTTATAACCTTTATGGAAACTTATAGAATATTTTTAGTGTAATTTTTTTCATTTGTAGAGTTGGACTTGTAGATTTCATTTTGAAGATCCACATATGCAATTAAAGTATAAAAATGATCATTTTTCCATTGTGAAGAGGATCTACCAAATGCTATAAGTGCTTCATATTGTCCATTAGTGCCCTAGAAGGGGGTTGAATAGGGCACAAACAAGTTTTGAATTTTGAAATTCAATGCAAAAATGAATGAAGAATCAACAGATAAGATTGATAGAAGTTCACCATAACTTGCCTATGTCCTATCCTGTAGTATTTCCACTAGAGACTTCACTATTCATATAGCTTAAGGTGTTATCAATAACCTTTACAAAGGTAAGTTTCTAGGCACTACCAAGCCTTTAAAGATGATAGACTTTAGGCACTATCAACCCCTTACAGGTAGTTTACAAGTACCACTAGGACCTTAAACCAAAGAAGTTTATTGGTACTACGTAAACATTTCAAAATAGATACTTACAAAGGGCTTCTTAACACTTAGTTATATAACATAATATTATAACAATTTTAGTAGAAGGAGATATCTCTCACCTAAGCTAGAATGGATGATCAAAGCACATTCACATGGTATGCTTGATGTTAGTAAATGTGTAAAGCGTGTTCTTGAAAAGCTTATCTTTGAAATTATATTTTGAAGATAACTTTTTATAGTTCTTTCTTAAGCTTTATCAGTGAGTCTTTATTGATTACTAAATCACTTCTTAATTACAATGTAATAGTCTTTTTGACTTAGAATTGCTATCATAATAAATTCCTCACTTCACCATATAATTCTCTAACTTCTTTTTATTTAGTGTGGTTCCTTTTATATGTTGAAGTAAGAAATTAGCTGTTAGAAAAAAAAGTTTGTCACTTCATATTAGTTATATACAATCGACACATGTTAAGGAGATTCCACTCCCATTGCTAGAGAAATCACCCTTGTTGATTTCACACAAAGTAGGTGGCTTATAGTTAATTTTTAACTTTAACAGTCATTGGTCCTATCAACATGCCCATTAAAACTAATTGTTGAAGCTTAGTGCCTTAAGGCTTTTCTTTTCCCTCTTTTTCAATTTGCTTTTTCCATTTTTTCTCTAATTGTTGTTGGACATATGCTACGGTCATTAATTTTAAACTCAATGCTTGTTGTAGCATGATCAATACCTGTTATTTATTTTTAAAGAATGTGAACTTCATGCTCTATTTCTTTAAAATTCCAAAAGTGATTCAATGCTTGTTGGAGATCTTAGCACACCTATTAGACACATCCCCATGCTTGTTGTCTTATAGAGTGCACCCTATTAGGAGGTCTAAAAGATGTAACACAAACTGGAGCGTTATTGCAACACCAGTTGCAAAAGCCCAATGCTCGTTGTGAGATTTAGCTGAATTTGCTATGATTTTCACTTGTTAACACTTAGAGTTTTCAACTTTTAATCTTTCAACTTCAAGTGTGTTAGTAGTAAACTCTTTTCTAATCATTAGAGTTTAATGAATTAATATACTTGAAAGATTTAACACAAATAACTTAGACAAAGGTTAATCCTAATACTTATTTATGACCATCAAAATAAGAATTTGAAACCTAAAAGGTTCAAGTTTCTCCCCTCTTTTTTAATGATGACAAATAATTTGTCAAAGTCAATAAGAATAATAGTACAAGTACAGGTTAAGTTTTAGAACATGAAAAGAAGTTTTGATACCATTAGCTCCCCTTTAATCTATTAAGGTTTCTCATTAAATCAATAACTCATTGAATTAATATGTTCCCTCTTTAAATTGAACTCTCCCTATATATATATATATATATAGATGACCCTTATTTTGCTTCTTTTAACAAAAAATATTTATATCCTCTCCCCCTTTAGCATTATCAAAAAAAGAAAAGCATTAGAAGAAAAGATACACATAAATTTGCAAAAAGAAGAAAATTACAAGAAGAAGAAAAACATAATTGTTTATTTTAAAAGAGATAAGACATGTTGTCGTCCATCATCAACTATAGTTAATAACAAAAAACTTTAAAAACATATAGATGGATCACGAGAGAGGGTTTGGTTCGTTGGGTTCTACTGATGCTATTGGTTCCTTTGGGTCTACTAATGGTGATGACTCCTTGAGGAGGATATCTTATTGGTGTTGTTCAAGTTGCACAATAGGTTGATCCTGATCAAGTGGACTTATTGGTTGTAGATGTAATCCTTCAATAATCCAATTAAGACTATGAGTTACATCATTTAATTGATATTTGAACTTGTTCACATTTTGATGAGGCTATGGAGGATGCTTTAACTCTTCTAACTATAGCTATGAGTTGTTTGAGGACTTTCTTGTTAAAGATGGATAATGATGGAGTAGGCTCACTAGTCCTAATTCCACTTATAGCTTCAGCTCCTGCCCTGAGAACTTTCTCAATGCTTTATATGTCTCCTTCATCTCGAGGAGAAGCTTTTTCATCAGCCATTAGCTTTATTACACCACTATCTAGTCTTCATAAAATGCCTATGCTTAACAACATTTTTCACCTATAGGCTCATTTACCGGTAGCTTCTATAACATTACATCAATATCTTAAAGCTTTTCTTTGGTGGAAGGGATAACCTTTAAAAACTTGGCTAGATTTGTGATGAATTTATTTGTTATTCATGCACCATAAATAAAAGTAATCCATTAAGGTGCAATTTTCACTTAATTGACCAAGCCATTTATCTTTCATATAAAATGATGGGCAATCCTTAAAGCATAATATTAGATGTTTTGTTGTTGTAACTATTATAGTTGGTAGTCCTATCTATTATGGACTTCGAAAAGGATGGAGGAGGTTCAATCAAGCCTAGTGTTTGTTGCATCAATGCTTCTTGGTAGATCATTTTGGGAGAACCTTATACATTTTCCTAAATAGTCTAAATTTAACAGTGCCTGATTGAACATAGACATCATAATCATTACCAATAACTTTTGGAGTTGTTATAAATTCAACTGTTAACTCCATATATGCAGGCTCCTTGATGTGGCAAAAGGCCAATGCCAGTCATGAGCTTTTCCACTTGCTCAGCTAAGTGGTATCATCACAAGTCATTCCATTCTAAGAACTTTCCACCACATAGTTGTAATTTTACCAATTTTTGTGCCATATCCTTTTCCTGTCAATTTTGAAAGACAATTGATGGACCAGGGGTGTAATTGCATTTTTTGAAACTGATTTTGAAATAGGTTCTGTTGCAGCTTGTGTTGCCTTGCCTTTTCCTTTATATTTAAAGAAGGCTTTTGTTTTCTTTGAATGCGGTTGAGTTATTGATGGCTCTGAAGCTCTTCTTTTTCTTATAGTTAAAAGAGAATTTAAGTTTGCCTTTGTTTCTACGATAGATTTAGAGGAGGATGGTTAAGGATTCATTCTTGAGGCTTCATTGAATCTTTTGGAGGAATAGATTTTGGGTGCGATGATAAAAGTGATTGTACAAAAGATTATGCAGTAGAGATTTGAAAGAGAAGATGTAAAGCAAGAGTAGATACAAAAAAAATAACAAAAACTATAACTAGGGTTTAAATATCATTTTCAATGAGTCTTTTTTTTTAAAAAAAATATGACCATTGGAGATGGTCAACAACCATGTCGATGATGACAATAATCATTGGACATGATCGTTAACCAGGTTTTCCAAAGTGCTCATCCAATAATGGTGGCACATTCACAACGACCATTGAAAATGATGCAAATGACCATTGAAGGTTTGCAATGATCATGAAGACCAATAAATTCAAAATAGAGAATTCATATGTAATTCAACGGTCGTGGGAAACATCAAAATGCGCACTAAATAAGTTCCTCAGTTAGCAGCTCAGTTAAAATCAATTTTTAATGAAACAAACATTTAAAAAACTTTAAGATTTAGTTGATGAATATTATCAATTAAATTCAATGAAATGATCATGAATTCAAGTGAAGTTTGGATAGGTTAATCATAATCATTCACAGTTAAAACTTTTAGACATTGAATATAAAGGCTTTAATAGTGATTAACTAGCTTAAAAACAACAAATTTCATAAGAGATTAAAAAGGAGATGAACCTAATTGAACCTATCATAATTTATTGTCATATATCATGCCATGTTCCCTTTTAATGAATTGCATTCTTTCATCAAAAGGTGAGTTAACTTAGTTAGTCTATTAATGATCACCCATACAACGTCATTCTTCTTTAATTCTCAGTACCTATATACAAAGTCCATTGTTATTCTTTCCCATTTCCATACTGGAATCGTCAATGGTTTCAATTTTCTAACTGGTGTTTGATGTTATGTTTGACATGCTGACAAGTCAAACATGTTGAAACATAGACTGCTGGATCTTTCTTCATTTAGGCCGCCAAAAATGAGATCACACGGTATTATACATTTTCATCATTCTTCGATACATGGAATATGGAGCATTATGTTCTTCTTCTAGGATTTCTCATTGCAAGTTATCAACACTAGGCATATAAATATGAGAATCCAACATCAAGCATCATTTTGAATATCAAAATCACCATTTCTCCCTTATTTTACCATTTCAATTATTCTATTTAATTTAGGATCCTTGCAATGTGCTTCTTTAAGTCGATCATACAACATTAGTCTTACTTGAAAAGTAGCAATCAATACCTTATTCTTTTATATGTTTAGTTCCATATTAATCGCTTGTAATTAAACTAAATAAGATAATGGAAATACCTATAAATGAACTACACTGCTTCTTGATTTCCTGCTCAAAGCATCATCAACCACATTTGCCTTCCCTACGTGGATACTCAATAGTGCAATCATAATCTTTTAGTAGTTCTTGCCACCGCCTCTATCTCATGTTTAATTATTCTTAGCTCATCAAATACTTCAAGCTTTTGTGATCTATAAATATATGAAAAGTTTCTCCATGATGCATTAAAACACATCCTAAACCTTAAAAAGAGGCATCACTATATACTACAAATCCTCCATTACCGGTAAGAATGGCTAACACTAGAGCAAATGCCAATTTATCTTTATCAAAACTCTATTGACATTTTTTAAACCATTGAAATGCTGCATTTTTCTAAAGCAGTATAGTCAAAGGAGCATCAATAAGTGAAAATCCCTCAACAAATTAATAATAATACCTAGCTAGTTCTAAGAAACTTCAGACTTTTGGAAGATTCTTTAGGGTTTCCCATTTTACTATTGCTTCAATTTGTTTTGGATCCACCTCTATGCCCTTTTCATAAACTATATGTCCTAAAAATACGATAAGATCAATCCAAAACTCGCACTTGTTTAATTTAGCAAATAGTTGTTTTTCTCTCAAAACTTGCAACACCATCCTTCAATGTTATTCAAGCTCCTCTTTGCTCCTTAAATACACTAGTATGTCATCAATAAACATAATTACAAATTTGTATAAGGCTGGAACACTTTGTTCATAAGAACCATAAATGTAGCTGGTGCATTAGTCAAACCAAATGGCATCACCAAAAATTTATAATGCCCATACCTGGTTCGAAAAGTTGTCTTAGGTATGTCTGGGTTTGAAATTTTGAGCTAATAATATCCTGATTTCAGGTCAATTTTAGAAAACACTTGTGCTCCATGTAATTGGTCAAACATATCATTTATCCTTGGTAAAGGATACTTGTTCTTCATAATAACCTGATTCTTGCAATTGGGTCTTTAATTCTCTCAACTCAGTTGAAGCCATCCTATAAGGTGGAATAGATATCGTTGCCATTCCTGGGACTAACTTAATTGTGAATTTTATCTCCATATCATGTGGCAAACTAGGTAAGTCAACTGGAAACATATATAGAAACTCATTTACAACAAAAATATTATTAAGTAATTCATTTATGAATCTTGTGTCTACCACATGTGCCAAATAAGTCTCACAACCACTTTTAATCATGCAAAAAGCCTTGATAGCAAAAACTAGACATGCAGGTACAATTTGCCTTTCCCTTTACAGCGTAACCCTTGTATGATTTGGAGATTATAGAACAACTTCCTTAGTAAAAAAAATTCATTATTGCATGATGTTTGGACAATCAGTCCATACCTAGTATCACATCAAATTCAAAAAGTGGCAACAGTTATAGATTAGCATTCAATTCAACATCATCAATGTGAATCACACAATCACGACATACCTTATCCCCAATCATCACATCTGTCAAAAGACTGCTAAAATATAGCTTAAAACCTAAATGTTGAAGCTTACTACACAATTGTGATGCCATATTCAAAGAAATGAATAAATGTGTAGAGCCAAGATTAATTAATGCATCAATTTTTAAATCATGGAGAAAAAGTTTACCAGTGATTCCTTCTAGAGCAGTAACAACCTCTTACCTAGTCATGACAAATACTGACTTATGTCAGGGGTCTAGAACTCTAACCTTCTGATCTACTCATACCATGACCAATTATGGTTGTTCTACCTTTACCTCTGCCTCTGCCCCTGCCAAATGATACTCTAACTCCATTTGCTTTTGAAACTTCAATTGTGGACTCTGATATAGCTCTACCTCTACCTCAGTCTCCCTCTGTTATTCTGGATCTTTTAGGATAATCTCTAAGCATATGATCAAAAGACCTATAAAGTAACACCCATCAGTCAAGGCAAATACATTCACCCATATGATGTACATATATGTTAACTGATGTTTAAGACTAGCAGCCATAATTGGTTCCTATCTAGATATATTTACATGACATAAGGAGAGAAAGAGTTGGAATTCAATTGATGACCTGTTGTCAATGAGTCTCTATGCAAAACTATATGCACCAAAGTATCCAAACCATATGCTTCAGTATTTGAAAAACATAATTGCGATTTGGTGAGTCGCGACTTAATAAATAAAAATAACAATCAGATTCTTATGGCATAACCAATAATTAAATATCATCAAAATACATTATAAGTATAAGAATTGACTATACAAGTGCAAATGCAATATATTGATTTTTATAATGACCTTTCAAGGCAAATACTGCTCTCGAGAATTTATGTGATCCAAGTGACATTTGATTTTGCTGACTAGCAAATAACAAGAATAACATTTGCCAATAGGACATATTGGTCCCTTTTCCAAGTGATTTGCAAGTGTTTGACAAGCCGGTCACAACATCCTTCTATTTTCATATGCAAGTGTTCATTCATAATGGTATACCAAGTAATCATTAAGTGCATATAATTCTTACTTTACTTGTATTCACATGTAAAATGTAACAATTCAATCACAAATACATGTAATAGTTCATAATCATATCATAAAATTATCACACATACACATTAGAATCTAGTTATGGTTTTTACTCACCTTTTGATGTGACTAACCTTTATGGTAGGTTTGGTTTTCTCTCTAGGGCTTCCTCAAGGTGTTGAGATCCTAACATTTGATACATACATGGTTATAAGTTTGTCAAAATGATTATGAATGATTGGTATGCAACTATGGCATGATCTATGCAAGTGGACCTAGTGTTTATACAAATTTTCCTTATATGGTAGTTTGACCTTGCTACACTCTCATAGTAATAACTCTAGACATACTTATCCAAATGTCTTGATTATTTTTTTTAAATAAACTAGACATATAATGATACAACATAGTAAAATTTTAGGTCAATATAAAGTATATAGAAAATTTGGTGAATTTTTGAATTTTGTCCTATTTCAATGTCATCTTAGTCTAAGTAGGTCTTACAATCTTGGCTATATATCAAATTGTACAAATCTAATTGCAAAATGGATTTCCTAGAGGTTACAAACACATAAAGAACATTTTCATATTTCACTCATTATCTAATTCAATCTATAAAATTACCAAAACAAATGACCAATCTTAGGGTGAGCAAGTTTTAAACATGTTAATAATCAGTCGTGATGAAGGGGCAATATCTCATCAACCATGATAACTTTAGCAAAAATATTTTACAGATATGTATATAAGACATAAATATACAACTTTTCAAGTTTAACATATTACCAAATTTGGATTCTATGGCCATCAAATTATTGGAAAACAAAATTATAAGAATGATGAGGTTTCATCAGGCTTAGGATTAGTTACAATCAATGAGACATATTTCATTCCACATAACAAATTAAACAAAACTGCTTTATAAATATTTATATAGGATATAATTCAACAAATTTCATGTTTTACATTTTGTCTAAATCAAAACATAAGAGCATCAAAATATGTGAAAACAGCCAGACTGAGGAGATTTCGGTTGGTTATGAACCAACCCTAATGAAGGAGCCATATCTCCTCTCAAAAACCAAATTATGTGTAACCGTTTTACATGAATTTAGATGGGGCATAAGGCTACAACTTTCATATTTTACACTTTCCTAATTCCTCTTATATGGTTAGGAAATTGTGGGTATAAAATTTGCTCTAGCAATAAAACCAATATAATAAGCTTTTATTTATTTTGAGCTTCAACCTTCATACAAAAGCTCTACCTCAAATTACTCTATAATTCTTCCTAATAATACATGTTTAACATGTTATGAGGGAGGAATTCATGTGTAAACTAAAAAAAGCTTAGCGTTTCCCCCAATCTAGCTCACTTTGTTCCTTCTCCTGCTTCTTTTTCTTCTTGTTCTTGTTCTTGTTCTTGTTCTTCCTTTCCTTCATTCTATTTTTTGCACTCCTTCATATTTTTGGCTTCCAATCTGGTCATAAAAGATGAAAAATTTAATTCGTATACCTACCCTAATAAGAGAAAATCATGGTGTCTCACTACCATTGGTTGGTAGTTCAATATTCCTCTTTTAGTTCCTCTTCTTCACTCTTTCATTACCTCTATCCATCTCCTAATCCCTATATGCTCCTTATACTTTTAAATAGGCTCTAAAACACCATTGTTTATGATGCTATATCATGCATACAACATAAGATAATATGCCCTGCAACTATATAAACATTACACATATGTTCAAGTGTCCCAAATGCAATGGTGTAAGTGTCATTGTCGTGCTTATCCAATTCGCATATCTAAATGATCATTTATCCTTTACATATGTTTATGTGGGATTACAAATCATTTATATAATGAATATGTTCATGAAAGAATGCCAATAAATATGGATAGGGATGTTACACTTCTCAAGAGTGATCTTATAAGCCAATAACTTTCCCATATGTCCATCAAGTCCTAGGGCCTCCAATTTGTTGGCTTCCTCTATATCTGTCTTTTTAGCTTCCCACAGATCTTTGGAAAGTGTTCTTAGAATTTTTGCTACCATGTCCTGATTTATATATGATTTTCCTAAGGTCTTGAGAGTACCCATAATGTTTATAAACCTGTTATACATCTCAGTGATAGTCTCACTAGGAAGGTATACAAATGTTTCATATTTATGTGTGTGCATTTGTATCTTTTTATTTTTTACTTCATTTGTTCCTTCATGTTGAGTCAATAATGTGTCCCATATTTCTTTGGCTAATGCACACATTTGTAGCTTAACATATTGAGAGTTATGAATTACACAAAAATGAACATGCATTGATCTTTTATTTTTTAAGTTACTATTTTTCTTTCGTTTACAATCCACTCACTCTTAGGTTTTGGTACAAGAACTTCTCCAACTGGTTTTGTTGGAACTTATCTTTCTTCCTCAAAAAATGTCCTATAAGTCATTATTTTCACTATTAAAGAAAATCCTCATATGATTCTTCCAAAATCTATAATCATCTCCCATGAAGAATGAAGGCTTGTGATTCTTTATGACTTGCCATGATCTTTGCTTTATGTACTTAAGCTATGATCAAGAGATAGGTTTTGATACCAATTGTTATCCCTTAGTGCCTTAGAAGGGGAGAGGGGGGGGGGGGGGGGGGGGGTTGAATATGGTATAAGCAAGGTTTGAAAATTGAAACTCAATGCAAAAATAAATGAAGAATCAACACATAAGATTTATTAGTTTGGCATAACTTACCTACATCCTCTCATCTAGTATTCCTACTAAAGACTTCACTATTCAAATAGCTTAAGGTGTTATAAACTACATTTATAAAGGTAAGTTTTTGGGCACTACCAAGCCTTTACAGTTGATAAACTTTTGGCACTATCAACCTCTTGCAGGTAGTTTAAAAGTACTTCTTAGACCTTAACCCAAAGTGGTTTATAGGCACTACCTTAAACATTTCACAAGAGATACTAATTAAGGGTTTCTCAACACTGAGTTACATAACATGAGATTATAACACTTTTAGTAGAAGGAGATCTCTCTAACTCAAGCAAGAATGGATGATCAAATCACATTCATAAGGTATGTTTGATGTGAGTGAGAGTGTAAAATGGGTTCTTCAGAAGCTTATCCTTCAAAATTTATTTTAAAGATAACTCTTTGTAGTTTTTTTTCAAGCGTAATTAGTGAGTCTCTCTTAAATGTTAGATCACTTTTTAATCACAATGTAATAACCTTTTTTATTTAGAATTGCTTTCGCAATAAACTCCTTACTTAATAGCATAATTATCTAACTTTTTTTATTGAGAGTGGTTCCTTTTATATGCTAAAGTAAGAAACTAGCCATTCGAAAAAAAAGCTATCACTTAACATTAACTATATGCAATCAACACTTATTGAGGAGATTGCATGGGCTCACACAAAATAGGTGTTTTAAAGTCAATATTTAACTTCAATTGTCATTGGTCTTATCAACATGCCCATTGAAACTAGCTGTTGAAGCTTGGTAGCTCTTCTTTCTACTTTTTCTCCAATAGTTGTTAGACATATGTTACGCTCGTTGATTTTGAACTTAATGCCCATTGGAGAATGATCAATGGTCGTTGTTGAATTTTAGAAAGCATGAACTTCATGCTTTATTTCTCAAAATTTCCAAAAGTGATTCAACACCTGTCAGAGATCTCGACATGCTCATTAGACAAATCTCTACCCCTATTGTCTTATAGAGTGCACCCCATTAGAAAGTCCAAAAGATGCAACACAAACAAAAGTATAATTTCGATGATAGTAACAAAACCCCAATGCTCGGTGCAAGGTTCAAATAATGTGAATCAAATTATAACACTCTTCCAATGCATGTTGAAAGGAAATAATGCCTGTTATGAGATTTAGCCAAGTTCACTATGACTTCCACTCTTTGACACTTAGGGTTTTCGACCTCAAATCCTTCAACTTCAAGTATGCTAACAATAAACTCTTCTCTAATCATCACGGCTTAACAAAGATGTACCTATATGATTTAACACAAATAACTTAGGCAAAGGTTAGTCCAAAGACATGTTTGTGATCATCAAAACAAGGATTTGAAACCCAAAAGTTTCAACACTACAAAGCTTACTTTCTTTACTTTTTCTTGCATGAACATTCTTAAAACTTTTTTAAATCTCTTAAGGTATGCCCTTGTCATTAATCCTTTGCATTGGAGTATTTTTTCTTGCTTAATGCTTCTTTAGTTTGCATCACCATATATAACATGTAAGTCTTTTATAGCCTATGTATAACATATAAGATTTTATAGTCCATATATGCACATACATATACATTTAAGGATATTGTGGAGTATAAACCATATCATTCTCCATAGGCCTATAGCCATATACACATGTGCATATGACCCAAATGTAATATGGGAATTTAAGTCCTCATCTTACCCTAACAAAACACATAACAATAATCACATTATACATAACAAACAATATTTAATAAACATGTTAAGCACAACTATACATATATAATATATGCTCCTTGACAATGCATGCTTATCCCATTTACCATGATGCTTATCCCATTTACCATAATGCTTATTCCATTTTCTGAACTTGTTATTGAGTAAGTCTATTGCATTCATATAGCCTCAACACTTTACCACAACACTAAGTTGCCTTAGACAAATCAATGGATCTCTTGAGACTTAAGTTCCATTCAAGCTTAAGAGATTAAAAGGAGGATTCATCACTCATGAGCCCAATATCTTCGATTATATCGAATGGAGGATCATGACAATCACCCCTCAAGCTTATGGGAGCCTTCAACTACAACAACTATTTCAACCATTAAGTGCATGTAGAAGCCAACATTTCCTTGGAATAGGGTACACCCATTTGTTTGCATTTTTTAAATGAGAGTTAGAGTTCTCAAAGAATATGACTAGGCATCATAATGTAAAAACATATGTTATCCTATTACCCTATAATGTAATTATCCCTAAAATGTAAATATTTTATGTATTGCCCCTTCCTTGCCATGTAAATACTTTTTATATACATCCCTCTCTCTTTAAAGGATCACTTTCCTTACTTGTACACATTTCTTCAAATAATGCAAATAGTTCTTTCTCTTAGTGTCTTATATATATGTTCTTTTGAGACTTTAACTCTTCCCAGTTCGAGGTGGCCACATGCATTCTTTACCCCATGATGGTATAAGAATGAGACCCTACCTAAGATAGACCCACTAGACCTTGGGTGAGGGAGGAATAAGGTTGGAATGATCTTGTGCAAGAATGATTTATGCATAACATGCATACATGCATCAATTATCTATTCATGCATCATATTGATAACTTTTACTTGTAGCCATCATAACTCCATCCAAACTCTTATGGAAGAGAAGGGTTAATCAACTTGCTTGAAAGAGTAAGACTTTAAGTTTGAGCTAGAAAAGTCGACCTAATCATACCACTGAAGATCTTGAAAAAAATGATTATCGATTTTAACAATAAGATAGAAGAGAAGATTATTGAGGAACTAAATAAGAGCGTCAATGGGATTTTAAAAAAGGAGGAAACCTCTGCTAATAGAATTGATAAAGGAAAAACACCAATGGAAGCCCTTCAACCTATGGTGATTGATGATGATCTATTTAGGATGAAAGAATACCATGAAAGCAACCTTGCCAAGGAAGTAGGAAGAACAACTACCATTCCTAACAAACCGTTAGAGAGTGAGAAGGAGAGCACTTAATTTAATGACTTTACTAAACAGTTGGAGAAGATATAGAAGACTCTAGGTGCCATAGGTTTAGAGAATGGAATAGATATTAAAGAATTGCTCATTCACAAACTTGAGAAGCTACTAGCTAATTTTTGTATGCCCAAACTTCCTAAGTTCACGAGAGTTCAAAATGCTAAGAACCATGTCTGTTCATATGTGCTAGTCATGAAGGTGTTAGAGGTTCTAACGAATCCCATGTTAGAGCTTTTTGAATTGTCACTAGGAGGTTCCATAAAGATATGGTACTTCAGCTAGCAAAAGACTGATAGAAAACATTGGAAGGAACTAATATAACTTTTGAGAGGCACCATATGTGTAATTCATATATATAGGTCACATTGCAAGACTTGAAGTCTTTAAAACAAAAGACAAGAGTGAGCTTTAATGACTACATCAAGAGATGGAAAAAGATGACTTCAGAGGCGACCATAAGGTCTATAGAGAGAGAACATGTTAGAATGATTGTAGAAAGGGCTTTGCCTAGTATTGACACTAGAATTAAAAGAATATTGGTTAAGAACTTTGAAGACCTTCAAGAAGTAGGTTTGCAAAATAAAGAATTGGAATCTTAGTCGAAAAGACAATATGGTGGAAGAAGGAGTGCCTCGTCTTAGCCTTAGACTAAGGGAAATAAGGCAACATATATAAATGAAGTAAGAGTGCCAAGACAATTCACTGATTTGGGGATACCTCCGTTTAAGGCATTCAAGAGATTATAGAAGAATGAAGCATTGAAGCCTCTAACCCCAAGACCACCTTCTAATATGTTGCATATGGGGTATGATGCTAATGGTTACTGTGCTTTTCATCAAGAAGTATGTCACAAAATCAATTACTGTTATAGATTGATGTATAAGATTCAAGACCTCATTGACAATAAGATGATTGCCTTACTAAATTCTAAAAGGGCTAGCATCAGTGAAACCCCATCCTAAATTATCTTTATGTTCCTACAACAAATCAGTGGACATTTATGACATATTCTAGAATTTTTAAGGAAGTTGTTATTGATACAATTAATCCCTATGAAAGTTTAGATGAAGAAAAATAGGAAAAGTATAGAAAAAGGATGATCTGACTATGGAAGGAGAGTAATGAAGAGAAAGGATTGAAGCATGCCAGTCATGTGACATGCAGCGGGAAATACTACCCTGATAAAGAAGCTCTAAAGGAAAAAAGGGTTGAGAATAAAGCAAACAATCTTATTATATAAGAGAAAAAAGATGACAATCCTATTGTAAACTAATTTAAGAAGATGTCAGCCTAGATCAATGTATGGGTGTTACTTATTACCTCTCAAGAGAATATGGTTGAGACTTTATTAAGTTTGATTATCTTGAAGGAAGCTACTTCGATTGATGTTGTTGAATTGGTGACTCGTAAGGGTACAATCACTTTCTCATATAAGGATTTGTTACCAGAAGGAAGAGATAATAACTTAGCCTTATTGATTGAGCTAAGGTGGAAGGGAGATGCATGTCATGTGTGATGGTTAATGACAAATCAAGAACTAACATATGCCTATTAAAGTTACTATACAAGTTTGATTTGTTTGAGAAAGATTTGAAAGCTTCAAATAGTGTCATTTAAACTTATGATGATAGTAAGAGGTTAGTTCCAAAGATGTTTAAGACCTTGGTAAAAATGGGCATAATTGAAGTAATAGTATATTTCATAATCTTGGACATTATGATCATTTTTTTGTTATTACTAGAAAGACCATGGTATCACCCCATTAGATGGTGTGTCTTCCACTGTTCACTAGAAAGTTAAGATTCCTTATAAATGATAGATTGTGACCATCTGCCTAAAGATTGGAGAGATTGTATCAACTTTGAGTGTTGTTGATTTGTATCTTTGACGGTTTCAAGTTGCTGGAGTCACTAATGAGTGGGTTGATCGTAAAGTAATAAGGATTATAAAGAATATGAACTTTCTACTAGGATAGAGGTTAGGGAAAAATTCCACCGACATATCAGAATTCCTAAGGATTCACACTTGAAATACAAAAAAGGGATTAGGCTATCGCGATGAAGGACCAAATTTAGGAGTGACAGACTTGCGAGGACCATTGTCAAATTTCTTTATGAAACAATGGGAAACAACCAAAAAAGTTAAGCAAAAAGTCATTTAGAATGAGATGTTATTGGGTAAAGACATAGATGAACTCAATAATGTCTTTTTCCATATGGATATTAGCAAGCTAAGGTCTTAGAATTATTAATATTCATCAGAAGAAGAGGATGGTAAAAGGACAGGAAAGAAGAAGGGTAAATAGGTCATAGCAACAAAGAACGAGTGAGAGTTAAATCAGTTTGCAATTCTATATAGACCTTAGTCTAAATGGCCATGGCTTGATAAGAAAATGAGCAATGATGAACAAATGAAGCATTATTTGCTAGATAAAAAGTTTTAGGCCATCAGAGAAAACCATACGAAGGAGGGGTCTGATGAGTTGAAATGGAATGTACCCTTCATGTATATAGAATAGGGGTATACCAGGCCATGCAAATTCACTGAAACTGCTTACATTGCGATAAAGTTAGAGGAGAATAAAAACATGATTGTGAACTCTATTGAAGAAGTGGGTGGTAAGGAAATGCAAGGTCATGCAGTGGAGATCGAGCCAACTATGGCAGATGGTACAACTCTTTGGGTAAATTTTCTAAAGATTGACTTATTGGATGATAAGATGAAGTAGAGTTTTGAAGGGATTGTCAAAGTTATCACAAGAATGAAAGACGGGGCAGAAGGTGAGAATGGAATAGATATTGTACAAGGTGAGGACATGAGGATGCTACCTAGTAAGGAGAACAATGGGGATAAAGTGTAGGAAGATGAGACCCTTATTGCTTCCCCAGAGGAAGCTATATTTCTAGATTTTACTAATGTTCTTGTTTTAAGTTTGTTTGAAGACATTGATGTATTTCTTTCTAAGTTTAAGGCAATGAATGATGAGTTTGCTTACTTGTGTGATGTGTTTCCTAATGGTAGTGTTCATAGCATGTATCATTTCATGAGTACATTTAACATTAATTATATGCATACTACTTAATCTTCACACACAGGAAAATCCAAAAATCTTGATCATAGTAGTGATGTCACATTAGGAGAGCGAAGGAAATATGAACAACTACTTAAGAAACATCATAAGGTTTTTTCTTAGACATATGAAGACATGTCAAGGGATGATAGGCAAACTGCACACATAGAATTTTGACCTACCTATATATGAAATCGATAGACTAAAAGCTTAGAAAGATGAAACCTGAATGGGCCTAATTAGTCGAGGAAAAAGTAGCAAAGCAGTTGAATGCCAAGTTCTTTCAGGTGGTAGACTACCTTGAATGGATAGCCAATGTAGCTTCAGTACCAAAGAAGGATAGAAGGGCAAGGATGTGTCACGATTATAGGGATCTGAATAAGGAATGCTTAAAGGATGATTTGTCTTTACTACATATGGATGTACTAGTGGATAACACAGTAACTTGCATTACGTATTCCATCATGGATGGATTCTCTATGTATAACCAAATTCTCATGGCTATCACATATAAGGTGAAGACAACTTTTAAGATGGAATGGGGGACATATTATTATAAGATGATGTTGTTTGGGTTAAAGAAAGTATTAATGACATACTAGTAATTGATAATTGCCTTGTTGCATGACTTGATCTATAATGAGGTGGAAGTGCATATGGATGACATGGTGGTGAAGTCAGAAACTAGGGAATGGAGCTTTGATGCTCTAGAGAAATTCTTAAAAAAGGTCGATGAGTATAACTTGAGATTAAATCCGAAGAAATGTGTGTTTGGGGCCTACTCTAGTAAATTGTTAGGACACGTGGTTAGCAAGAAGGGAATCAAAGTGAATCCATAAGGCAAAGGCGATTCAAGATATGCCTACACTTAAAATGAATAAGGAGATTTAAGGTTTTCTAGGTCACTTACAGTACATCAACCAGTTTATAGTAAGACTGACTCCCTTTTGTGAGCTAATCTTTAAGCTATAAAGGAACGATCAACCGATGAAGTGGAATGAACAATATTAAAAAGCCTTTGATAGAATAAAAGAGTATATGACTAACCCACTAATATTGAAGTCGTTGAAGTCTGAAAAACTGATAACTTTGTACCTAACAGTAAAAGATAGTTTTACTAGTGCCATGTTAGGTAAAAAAGATGGAATAGGACATGAATATGTCATATACTTTCTTATCAAGAAATTGTTGTCTTATGAAGAGAAGTATAATAACGTTGAGAAAACCTGTCTGGCACTAGTTTGGACAATAAAAAAGTTGAGGCACTATTTGTAGTCATATTCTATGGAAGTGATTTCATAGCTTGACCCGATTAAGTACTTATATGAGGCCTCTTCCTTAATAAAAAGGTTCGTAAAGTGGTTGATTCGATTGACTGAGTGTGACACTAAATACATAGCTAGAAAGGTGATCAAATGACAAACAATTTGAGAGTACTTGGCACAGTAAGCTCCCAAAAAAGGGGAATCTAAGCTTCCTCAATTCCTAAACAAAGGGGTAGGAGCAATTTAACCTCAAGGATGAAGAGTATACTTTGATGGAGCTGCAAACTAGAAAGAGGCAAGTGAAGGAGTAACACTAATCTTATCGAAAGAAAAGCTTTTCCCTATAACTAAGATGTTGAATTATAGGGTGACCAATAATATGGCTGAATATGAAGCTTATGCACTAGAGCTTAAACTCTTAAAGTGAATATAGGTTAGAACAGTAGAGGTGTTCGGAGATTTGTTGCTAGTTATTTCTTAAGTAATAAATAAGTAAGAACTGAAAGAAGAGCATTTGGGCCTATATTTAGAACATGTGAAATGATTGTCGCAAAATTTTCAGAAAGTCACATTTCATCACCTACCGAGCGAAAAGAAAAAGCAATGGCTAATGCCTTGGCCACTTTGGTCTTTATTTGGGATGGGCCAAAGGTAATGCCCATTAAACCACTTATCACACTCTACTCCAGGGCACTATGTTGCATGGATGTAGGAGTAATGCATGTGCCAGTGAAGAATCGGCCCGAGTATTTTGATATACAAAGGTATTTGGAAAATGGAAAATATCCTGAGAGGCTAAGAAAAAGGATAAAGATGTCATCCAAAGGTTATCTTTGCAGTTTATGGTTTATGATAGAGTAATGTACAAATGGATGCCCGATGGAGTCCTTTTTCTATGTTTAGCTGAGAAATAGGCCAATAAAGTCATAGAGGAAAGGCATGCAAGAGTTTGCGATCCCCATATGAATGGTAAAGTGTTGGCAAAGAAAATTCTAAAATTAGGATATTATTATAGTACTATGGAACATGACTGTATTTAGAAGGTCCAGAGTAGTCATAAGTGTAAGATTCATGATAACCTAACCACTTGCCACCAACTGAGTTGCAGAATTTGACGTCACCTTGGACATTTGTAGCATGGGGCATCGACGCAAACAAAGGGATTAAATTAGCTTCGACAATGGGGTATAGATGCATTATTATGACGGTGGATTTCTTTTCGAAATGAGTTAAGACAAAAGCCTTCAATAAGCTAGGGGCAAAAAAGATGACATGGTTCATTAACAAAAACCTTCTTTGTCACTATGGTATGCTGCGTCATGTTGTTACAGATAATGGTGGCCACTTTACAGTAGAGGTCAAGGTCATGTTAGAAACATATGGAGTAGTCCACCATAAGTCGTCACCTTATAGATCATAGGCTAATAGAACAGTGGAAGTAGTACAAAAAAAACATTTAAAACATCTTTG
Organism: Omphalea diandra; assembly: GCA_949677035.1. NCBI lineage: Eukaryota > Viridiplantae > Streptophyta > Magnoliopsida > Malpighiales > Euphorbiaceae > Omphalea > Omphalea diandra. Next base: position 35,231 of record CATIWR010042795.1, read on the forward strand.
CCAAGATGGTTAAAATGTACAAAGACTGGTCTAAAAAGTTACCATTTGCCTTGTAGGGTTATCAAACTTAGAAAGGACATCGACTGAGATGACACTGTACTCTTTGGTGTCTAGGATGGATATGACATTGTTAATTGAATTAGAAGTGAAGTCTTTATAGGGACTGGTGGAGTCTAACATTCCTGGCTCTATTGGACGAAAAGAAGTTGAAGGCCTTATATCATGTTTAGTTGTATCAGACAAGGATGGCCCACACGCTTAATAAGAAAATCAAGCTAAACATGATAAAGGTTAGTGATCGAGTGTTGAAGGCAGGCTAACCACAGACTCCTTGTAACATCCATATCCTCATTCATTAGCATTCTCACATGAACATATTCCTTGCATAAATGATTTACAATCCCACATGAATATATACATTGGATAAATGATCATTTAGATATGTGAATTGGATAAACACGATGATGACACTTGAACATATATGTAATGTTTGTATAATTGCATGGAAAATTTTCTTACATTGTGTGCATGATATAACAACATAAATAATGGTGCTTTAGAGCTTATTTAAAAGTATACAGAGCATATGAGGATTAGGAGATAGATGAAGGTGATGAAAGAGTGAAGAAGAGGGACTAAAAGAGGAATATTGAATTTCCAACCAATGGTAGTGAGACACCATGATTTTGTCTTATTAGAGTAAATATACAAATTAAAATTTTCATCTTTTATGATCAAATTGGAGAGACAAAATGTAAGGGAGTACAAAAAAATAGAAAGAAAGAAAGAAAGGATGAAATGAGTAAAAAGCAGAAGAATAAGAAGAAGAAGGAGACGAGTGAGCTAGCTTAGAGAAACCCAATGTGAGGGAGTCCAAAAAATATAAAGAGAGAAAGGAATAAAGGAGAGGGAGGAGGAAGAAGAAGAAGAAGAAGAAGAAGAAGAAGAGGAGGAATAAGAAGAAGAAGAAGAAGAGGAAGAAGAAGAAGAAAAAGAAGAGGGAGAAGAGTGAGCTAACTTAGAGGAAACCTTAATCTTTTATAGTTTTATAAAAAGAGGTAAGTGATTTTATCTTCTTCCCATATGAAATTTCTTCCTCATAACATGTTAATCATACATGATTAGGAGGAATCAAGGAATAATTTGAGGTAGAGCTCATGTATGAATGTTGAAGCACAAAAAAAAAAAAAAAGAGTTGACTATGTCACTTTTATTATTAGTACAGATTTTATACCCACAATTTCATAACCCTAGAAGAGTAATTATGGAAAGTGTAAATATAAAAGATGTAGCTTTATGCCCCATATAAATGCATGTAAAATAGTTTTGCTTAATTTGGTGTGTGTGAGGAGATATGGCTCCTTCATTAGGTTGGTTCACAACCAAACAAAATCTCCTCAGTCTAGTTGTTTTCATATATCTTGATGACCTTATGTGTTGATTTAGATAAAGTGAAAACATGAAATCTATAAGATTATATTCCCTCTAAATACTTGTAAAGAAGTTTTGCTTAATTTGTTGTTTGGAAAGAGATATGGCTCATTGATTATGACTGACCCCCAACCATATGAAACCTCATCAATCTCTTAATTATGTTTTCCAAGAATTTGATGGCCATAGAATCAAAATTTGATAATGTTTCAAACTTGAAAGTTATATATTTATGTTTGATCTACTTGTCTGTAAAATATTTTTGCCAAATTTTGCATGGTTAATGAGATATTGCCTCTTCATCATGACTGATTGTCAACATCTTGATAGCCTGCTCACTTTGAGATTGGTCATTGTTTTGGTGACTTTATAGATTGAATTAGACAATAAGTAAAACAAGAAAAATGTTCCATTATGTGTTTTGTACTTCTAGTAAATTAGTTTTACAATTGGATTTTTACAATTTGAGATATACCTAAGATTGTAAGACCTACTCAGACTGAGAGAACATTGAAATAGGATAAAATTCAAAAATTTACCATAATTTTTGTCTTGTATTGACCTCAAAATTGACCATGTTGTATCATTATGTGTCTAGTTTATTTGACAAAAAGAATCAAGTCATTTGGATAAGTGTTGTAAGAGTTATTATAGTAAGACTGTAGCAAGGTCAGACCACCATATAAGGAAAATATGTATAACACTAGATCCACTTGCATGGAACATGACCATAGTTGCATACCAAGCATTCAAAATAATTTTGACATACTTATAATCATGTATGTATCAAATATTAGGATTCCAACACATTGAGGAAGCCCTCGATAGAGATCTAAGCCTACCATAAAGGTTGGTTGCATCAAAAGGTGAGTAAAAGCCATAATTAGATTCTAATGTGTATGTGTGATGATTTTATAATATGGTTGTGTTATACTTATGATTTAATAATACGGTTGTGTTCTATTACATGTATTTGTGATTGAATTATGACATTTTACTTATGAATACAAGTCAAGTAAGATTTATATGATCTTAATGATTACTTGGTACACCATTGTGAATGAATACTTGCATATGGAACTAAAAGGATATTGTGACCGACTCGTCAAACACTTTTAAATCACTTGGAAAAGGGACCAATATGTCCTTTTTGCATATTTTATTGATAAAATGATCCACTTGTTATATGTTAGCCAATAAAATCAAATGTTACTTGAACCACATGAATTCAAAGAGCAGTGTTTGCCTTGCAAAATCACAATAAAATCAATCTATTACATTTGCACTTGCATAGTCAATTCTTATACTTTTAATGTATCCTTATGATATTTGATTGTTGTATGTGCCATAAGAATCTGCTTATAATTTTTTTTCATTGAGTCGTGATTCACAAAATCACAATTATGTTTTTCAAATACTGAAACATAAAGTTTGAATATTTTGAAGCATAGAGAAATATAAAAACATGGAGCATAGGTCGTCGACTAAATTTGAACTTTCAATCCCCTTATGTCATGTCCATATATAGGAACTAGTTTATAGTCACTAGCTTTTGAACTTTAGTTAATATATCTATATTAAATACATGTTGGATTATGCATATGCGTTGAATCAACCTTTATGCATATGCAATTTTAGACTAGAATGTTATGATTTGTAAATGAAAATGGTCATTAGAGTTATTGGAATCAGAGCAAGGATAGGTTTCATAGAGACATACATATGAACATGACATAAGTTTTTACACTATTATCATATGACATAGTCTTATATGCCTACAGGGCATTAGCATAGGGTAGACATGATAGTACCCATGGCTCACTAAGGAGAAAGGAGTCAACCAATTTACATTCCATAGAAGCATCATACCAACCATTAAGAGATCAACCTGTTGATAGAGTTATGTCTCCTATACATTCTTATGCACAACACATATCTCATAAGAAACTAGAACATAGAATTGGTGAACTAAGAATGTAGGGTTGAAAAAAATCAAAGAGAAAGAATGTATGGCAAAGTAAGAAAAAGAGTACAGTTAACTTTAATGGTACCACAGATCCATTAGTGACAGAGACATGGTTAAAAAAGAACACAAAGAGTTTTAAATTTAATGAAATGCATACTAAAAGGAAAGTTTATTTATGCAGTGTCGCTGTTATAAAGGGATGCATATGATTGGAGGGAAACTATTATAGGGACTAATTTCCAGCTTCTAGTGCTTATATGGGATGATTTTCTTCATGAGTTCAACAACAATTACATACCATAAGTGTAAAAAGATGATAAAAAAAAGGAATTTTTAAACGTAAAATAGGGGAAGATGACTATAGCTAAGTATGATGTAACATTTAATCAATTATCTCATTATGCATACATTATGGTGGCCACTGACAAAGAAAATTATTGCAAGTTTGAAGAGGGACTGAGATATGCTATCATAAGTAAGGTCATAGTTGTAGACCTTGAAAGTTATAGCAAACAAAAAGCTACTACAATCAGGGTAGAAATATTAGAAAAATAAAGGGAAAAGTAACGAGTAAAAAAAGGGCCTATTAGTTTATGGGAGATTTTAATAGAAAGAATGGTAAACATGGAGAATTTATGTCATCACGGTCTAGTGCCAGGGATGGTTACTCTAGTTATGAGGTATGGGATTAGGAGTTTCATCTTATGCAAGTAGAGGTCAAGGCCAAGTTATGTAACAATGACCTTCATGTGACATTGTGGTAGGCAACATATGGGTGAATGTAGAAAATTGACTAGTGGGTGCTACTTTTATGGTCTTTTGATCATATGCTTAGAAATTGTTCTGAAAAATCCAAAATGTCAGAAAGAGGTAAGGCAACATCGGAGTCCATAGTTGAAGTTTCAAAAGCAAGTGGAGTTAGAGTATCATTTAGCGGGGGCAAAGGCAGAGGTAGAACAACCATAGTTGGCTAAGGTGTGAGCATATCAGAAGGTTAAAGTTCTAGACCCTTGACGCAGGCTATAGTATTTTCCATGACAAGGCAAGAAGTTATTGCTACTCTAGAAGTTATCACTAGTAAACTTTTTCTCCATGATTTATAAGTTGATGCATTAATTGATCCTGATTCCACACATTCATTCATTTCATTGAACATGCCATCATAATTATGTAGTAAGCATTAACCTTTAGGTTTTTTATAGGGAGATAGAATTCATAATTAGGTTAGGCCCAGTAACAACAACGATATCCATTCTACCTTATAGGATGGCTCTTGCTAAGTTGAGAGAATTAAAGACCCAATTACAAGAACTACTTGAAAAGGCATTCATGAGACCTGGTGTGTCACCTTAGGGTGCTCTAGTATTAATTGTTAAAAAGAAAGATGGGATAATGAGGTTGTGTATTGATTATAGGCAGTTGAATCGAGTTACTGTGAACAACATATATCTTTTACCTAGGACAAATGATCTATTTAACCAATTATAAGAAGCATAGGTGTTTTCTAAAATTGACCTGAAATCAGGATTATTGACTTAAAATTTCAAACCGCAATGTATCGAAGATAGCTTTCTAAACCAGGTATGGGCATTATAAATTTTTGGTGATGCCATTTAGTTTGACTAATGCACCAACTGCATTTATGGCTTTTATGAACAAAGTGTTCCAGCCTTAGACAAATTTGTAATTGTGTTCATTGATGACATACTAATGTATTTAAAGAGCAAAAAGGAGCATGAATAATATTTGAGAATTGTGTTGCAAATTTTGAGAGAAAAACAACTATTTCCTAAATAAAGCAAGTGCAAGTTATAGAGTGATCATGTGGTAATTTTAGGACATGTAGTTTCTAAAAATGGCATATAGGTGAATCCAAACAAAATTGAAGTAATAGAAAAATAGGAAATCCTAAAGAATGTTACAAAAGTCTGAAGTTTCTTAGGACTAGCTTGGTATTATCGCCGATTTGTTGAGGGGTTTTCACTTACAGTTGCACCTTCGACTAAGTTACTTTGGAAAAATACAACATTTCAATAGCCTAAAGCATGTCAGGAGAGTTTTGATGAATTAAAAGACAAATTGACATCTACTCTAGTGTTAGCCATTCCCACCAATAATAAAGGACTTGTAGTTTATAGTGGTGCCTCTCATCAAGGTTTGGGATGTTTTTTAATGTAGCATGGTAAGGTAATTGCATATGCATCTAGATAACTAAAGCCTTATGAATTATCTTACCCAATACATGACCTAGAACTTGTTGCCATTATGTTTGCTTTGAAAATATGGAGACATTACTTATATGTATAAACTTTTTAGATATTTACAGATCACAAGAGCTTGAAGTATTTGATGAGCCAAAAAGAATTAAAATGAGACAAAGGCAGTGGTTAGAACTACTAAAAGATTATGATTGCACCATTGAGTATCACCTAGGTCATGTAAGGGTGGTTGTTGATGCTTTAAGCAGGAAATCAAGAAGTAATATAGCTCATTTATAGGTATTTCCATTATCTTATTTAGTTCAATTATAAGCCATAAATATGGAACGAAACATACAAAAGAATAGGGTATTAATTACTACTTTTCAAGTGAGACCAATGTCACATGATCAAATTAAAGAAGTACAGGGCAAGGATCCAAAGTTACATATAATGACTAAAATGGTAAAATATGGGAGACATAGTGATTTTGATATTCAAAATGATGCCTTGATGTTGGGTTTTTGTATTTATGTGCCTAGTGTTGATAACTTGCAAAGAGAAATCCTAGAACATGCAAATAAAGCTCCATATGCCATGCATCCAGGAATGACAAAAATGTATAATGCCCATTAATCTCATTTTTCTTGGCCTAAAATGAAGAAAGATTTAACAGCCTATGTTTCAACATGTTTGACTTGTTAATATATCAAAACATAACATCAAACACCAGCTGAAAAATTGAAACCATTGACGATTCTAGTATGGAAATGAGAAAGAATGACCATAGATTTTGTATATAGGTTATTAAGAACTTTGAAGAATAATGATGTTGTATAGGTGTTCATTGATAGACCAAGTCAGCTCATTTATTCGATGGGGCAGTTCACTTAATCACTTAGCCAAGAAATATGTGGATGAAATTGTCATATTACATGGAATTTCAGTGTCCATTGTATCATATAGAGATCTATGATTTACATCTCGATTTTAGGTCAGTTTGCAATAAGCTTTGGGTACCAAGTTAAGTTTTAGTACTATTTTTCATCTTTAAGCAGATGGACAATCAGAAAAGACAATTCATACACTTGAAGGCATGCTTTAAGCTTGAGTGATAGAGTTTAAAGGTGCATGGGATGACTATATTACCTTGATTCAATTTTCTTATAATAATGATTATCAAAGTAGTATACAAAGGGAACCATATGAATCACTATATGAAAGAAATTGTCGAAGTCCTATCTACTGAGATGAAGAAGAGATGCATGTTTTAGGAGGGCCAGAACAAGTGCAAGACACTATGGATAAGGTGAAGGTAATTCACAAGTAAACGTAAAGTAGCACAAGATAGGCAAAAGATCAATGCAGACCAACACAAAAGAGAAATGGAATATGAGGTGAGAGACAAAATGTTCCTTTAAGTTTCACCATGTAAAGGAATAATTCGATTTGGAATGAAAGGGAAACTAAGTCCTCGATACATAGGACCATATGAGATCCTAGAAAGAATTAGTCCATTGGCTTATAAGCTAGCACTAGATATGGCTCAAATTCATCATGTATTTCATGTGAGTATTCTCAAAAAACATTGGTCTGATCCTACACATATACTTACGGAACTAATAATAAAAATTATAGATGATGTAAGCTATGTTGAAGAACTAGTGAAAATCATTGATTATAAGACAAAACAGTTACAAAATTATGAAATCCAATTGGCTAAGGTGTTATGAAGAAATAAGTTATAATAAAAAGCTATATGGGAAAATGAAGAGAACAATAAATGATAATATCTACATTTGTTTACAGGTATTAAATTTCGAGGGCAAAATTCTTTATAAAAGGGAAAGAAATGTAACATCCATATCCTCATTTATTAGCATTCTAACATGAACATATTCATTGCATAAATGATTTATAATCTCATATGAACATATGCATTGGATAAATAATCATTTAGGTAAGTGAATTGGATAAGCACGACCATGACACTTGCACCATTGCATTTGGACACTTAAATATACATGTAATGTTTGGATAATTGCATGGAAAATTATCTTATGTTATATGCATGATATAACATCATAAATAATGGTGTTTTAACGCTTATTTAAAAGTATACAGAGCATATTAGGATTAGGAGATGGATAGATAGAGGTAATGAAAGAATAAAGAAGAGGGACTAAAAGAGGAATATTGAACTTCCAATCAATGGCAGTGAGACACCATGATTTTCTCTTATTAGGGTAGGTATACAAAATAAAATTTTCATCTTTTAGCATCAAATTGAAGAGGAAAAATGTAAGGGAATGTAAAAAATAGAAAGAAAAAAAGGAAGAAAGGCGGAAGAAAGGCAGAAGAAGAACAAGAACAAGGAAAAGAGTGAGCTAGCTTGGAAGAAACCCTAAGCTTTTCTTATTTTGGCAAAAGAGATCTTCTTCCCTCATAAAATTTCTCCCTCATAACATGTTAAACATGTATGATTAGGAAAAATTATGGAGTAATTTGAGGTAGAGCTCATGTACAAAGATTGAAGCTCAAAGGAAACAAGAGCTGATTGTGTTAGTTTTATTGTTATAGTAGATTTTGTACCCATGATTTAATAACCATTGAAGAGGAATTATGGAAAGTGTAAAATATAAAAGTTGTAGCCTTATGTCTCCATCTAAATGCATGTAAAATAGTTTTTCTTAATTTAGTGTGTTTGAGAATATATGGCTCCTTCATTAGGGGTGGTTCACAACCAATTGAAATCTCCTCAATCTGGCAGTTTTCATATATTTTGATGAGTTTATGTGCTGATTTAGACAAAATAAAAAACATGAAATTTGTAGGGTTATATCCCCTCTAAATACCTATATGTCATTTTTGCTTAATTTGTTGTTTGGAAAGAGATATGGCTCATTGATTGTGGCTGACCCTGAACCCAATGAAACCTCATTAGTCTTTTAATTTTGTTTTCTAAGAAATTAATGGCCATAGAATCAGAATTTGATGATGTACCAAGCTTTAAAGTTGTATATCTATGTATGATCTATTTGTTTATAAAATATTGTTGCCAAATTTAGCATGGTTGATGAGATATTACCCCTTTATCATGACTCATTACCAACATATTGAGAACCTACTCATCTTGAGATTGGTCATTTATTTTGGTGACTTTATAGACTAAATTAAACAATGAGTAAAACATGAAAAATGTTCCTTTATGTGTTTTTTAACTTTTAGTGAATTGGTTTTACAATTGGATTTTTATAATTTGAGATATACTTAAGATTGTAAGACATACTCAAACTAAGATGACATTGAAACAGGATAAAATTCAAAAATTCACCAAATTTTCTATATGTCTTATATTGACCCAAAATTTGACCACATATGTGTAGTTTATTTGAAAAAAAGAATCAAGTCATTTGGATAAGTATAGTAAGAGTTATTATAGTTAGATTGTAGCAAGGTCATGCCTTCATATAAGGAAAATATACATAAACACTATGTCCACTTGCATGGAATATGACCATAGTTGCATACCAAGCATTAAAAATCATTTTGACATACTTATAACCATGTGTGTATCAAATGTTAGGGTTCCAACACATTGGGGAAGCCCAATAGAGAGGCCCTAACCTACCACAAAGATTGGTTGCATCAAAAGGTGAATAAATGCCATAATTAGATTCTAATAAGTATGTGTGATAATTTTATGATATGGTTGTGTTCTATTATGTGTATATGTGATTGAATTGTGACACCTTACATATTAATACAAGTTAAATGAGATAATGATTACTTGGTGCACCATTATGAATGAACACTTGCATATGGAACTAAAATGATGTTGTGACTGGCTCATCAAACACTTACAAATTACTTGGAAAAGGGGCTAATATGTCCTATTAGCACATGTTATTGATCAAATGATGCACTTGTTATATTTTGGCTAGCAAAATCAAATATCACTTAAATCACATGAATTCCTAGGAACAATGTTTGCCTTGTAAGGTCACGAAAAGATCAATCTATTGCATTTGCACATGCATAGTCAATTCTTATACTTGTAATGTATCTTGATGATATTTGATTCTTGGTTATGCCATAATAATTTGATTATTATTTTTATTCATTGAGTCGCAAATCACCAAATCACAATTATATTTTTTAGATACTGATGTAACGACCATGTTCATTTGCAAATCATGGCATCCATTTTCAAAAATACATTGGCATAAAGGTGTTATTCATCATACATGAACAATCCAACATGTATTTAATGTACATATATGTTAACCAATGTTCAAGGCTAGTGACTATAAATTGGTTCCTATATAGATGTATGTACATGGCACAAGGAGAGAGAAATTTGGAGTTCAACTAACGATTTGTGGTCCATGAGTCTATGAGCAAAACTTTATGAACCAAGGTATCCAAACCCTATGCCTCAGTATCTGAAAAATATAATTATGATTTGGTGAGTCACAACTCAATGAATAAAAATAATAATTAGATTCTTATGACATAATAAATAATCAAACATTATCAGTATACAATACAAGTATAACAATTGACTATGTAAGTGCAAGTGCAACATATTGAATTTTTTTGTGACCTTGTAAGGCAAACACTGCTCTCGGGAATTCATGTGATTCAAGTGACATTTGATTTTATTTGCCAGCATATAACAAGTGAATCATTTCATCAATAACATATGCAAATGGGACATATTGGTCCATCTTTTAAGTGATTTACAAGTGTTTGACAAGCCGGTCACAACGTCCTTTTAGTTACATATGCAAGTGTTCATAACAATGGTATACTAAGTAATCATTGAGAGCATATAATTCTTACTTGACTTGTATTCACATGTAAAATGTAACAATTTAATCACATATACATGTAATAGAACATAATCATATCATAAAATTATCACACATATACATTAGAATATAATTACGATTTTTACTCACCTTTTAATGTGACAAACCATAATGTGACCCTAGCTCCATACATGTAGGTTTGATTCTCTCTCTGAGGCTTCCTTAAAGTGCTTAAATCCTAAAATTTGATACATACATGGTTATAAATATGTCAAAATGATTATGAATGCTTGGTATGCAACTATGGCATGATCCATGTAAGTAGACCTAATGTTTACGCATTTTTTTCTTATGTGGCAGCCTGAGCTTGCTACATTCTCACAATAATTACTCTAGGTATACTTATCCAAATGGTTTCATTATTTTTTTCAAATAAGCTAGACACAAATCATACAACATACTCAAATTTCATATTAATATAAAACATATAGTAAATGTGGTGAATTTTTGAATGTTGCCATGTTTCAATGTCATTTCAGTCTGAGTAGGTCTTACATTCTTAGGTATATCTCAAATTGCAAAACTCAAATTGCAAAAAAGATTTACCAAAAGTTACACAACACATAAAGGAGCATTATTGAAGTTTTACTCATTGTCTAATTCAATCTATAAAGTCACCAAAACAATTGACCAATCTCAAGGTGATCAGGTTTTCAATATTGTGGCAATCAATCATGATGAAGGGGGCAATATCTCAACAACCATGCTAAATTTGACAAAAATATTTTACAAGCATGTAGATAATATATAAATATACAAACTTTTAATTTTAACACATCACTAAATTCTAAATATATGGCCATCAAATTCTTAGAAACCAAATTATAAGACTGATGAGGTTTCATCTAATTATAGGGTCAATCATAATTAATGAGCAATATCTCTTTCCACACAAAAAATCAAATAAAAAATGATTTACAAGTATTTAGAAGGGATATAACCATACAAATTTCATGTTTTACACTTTGTCAAAATCAGAACATAAGGCCATCAAAATATAAGAAAATAGAAAGATTGAGGTAATTTTGATTAGTTATGAACTAGCCCTAATAAAGGATCCATAACTCATCACACACACCAAATCAATCAAAACTGTTTAATATGCATTTATATGGGGCATAAAGCTATAACTTTCATATTTTAAACTTTCCCTAATTCCTCTTCTAGTGTTATAAAATTGTGGGTACAAAATGTTTCTCTTACAACAAAACTGACACAATCAACTCTTCTGCTATTGAATTTCAACTTCAATCCAAGGGTTCTACCTCAAATATTCCATAATTCTCACTAAACATGCATGATTAACATGTCATGAGAGGTTAATTTCATGTGAGAAGAAGATAAATTAACTTACCTATTTTCCTAAAATCAGAAAACCTTAGGCTTCCTTCTTAGGTAGCTCACTCTTCTCCATCTCCTTCTGATTGTTCTTTTTCTTCTTCTTTCCTTTCTTTCTTCCTTAGCTCTCTCTTTCTTTTATTGTACCTCACATCTAAGCTCTGTATTTTGATCCTAAAGGGTCAAAAATTCTACTTGTAAATCTATTATAACAAGACAAAATCATAGTGTTGCATTCCTATTTGTTAGAAGTTCACTTTCCTCTTTTAGTCCCTCTTCTTCACTCCTTAAGCACTTCCATCCATCTCCTAATTCCTATATGCTCTTTATACTTTAAAATAAACTATATAACACCATTATTTATGGTGCTATAACGTGCACACAACATAAAACAATTTTTCATGCAATTATACAAACATTACATATATGTTTAAGTGTCCCAAATGCAATAGTGCATGTGCCATTGTCGTGCTTATCCAATTCACATGTCTAAATGATAATTTATCTAATGCATATGTTCATGTGGGATTTCAAATCATTTATGCAATGAATATGTTCATATGATAATGCTAATGAATGTGGATGGGGATGTTACATTTCTTCCCCTCTTATAAAGAATTTCATCCTCAAAATTCAATACCTATAAACAAATATGGATATTATCATTTCATGTTCTCTTCAGTTTCCTATGTAACCTCTTAACCTCTTCTTGTGAGTGGTTTCTCCATAACATCTTAACTAAAAGGATTTCTTAACTTCGTAACTGTTTTGTCTTATAATCAATGATTTCCACTAGTTCTTCAATACAACTTACATCATCTGCAATTATTATTACTAGATCCCAAAGTATATGTGTAGGATCAGACCTTTACTTTCTTAGCATACTCACATGGAATATGTTATGAATCTTAGCCATCTCAAGTGGTAGTGCTAGCCTATTAGCTAATAGACCGATTCTTTATAGGATCTCATAGGGTCCTATCTATCAAGGACTCAATTTCCCCTTCTTACCAAATCAAATTATTCCTTTCCATGGTGAAACTCAAAGGAACACTTTTGTCTCCCACCTCATATTTCATTTCTCTTATGTGTTGGTCTGCATAGCTCTTTTGCTTGTCTTATGCTGCTTTAAGTTTGCTTTTGATTACCTTCACCTTGCCCATTGTGTCTTGCACTAGTTCTAGCCCTCCTAAAACACGCATCCCTTTTTCATCCCAGTAGATAGGACTTTAACATTTTCTTCCATATAGTGCTTCATATGGTGCCATTTGTATACTATTGTGATAATGATTATTATAAGCAAATTCAATCAAGGCACTATATTTATCCCATGCACCTTTGAACTCTATCACACAAGCTCGAAGCATGTCTTCAAGTGTATGAATTGTCCTTTTTGATTGCCCATTTATTTGAGGATGAAAAGCAGTACTAAAACTCAACTTGGTACCTAAAACATGTTACAAATTGACCCAAAATTGATATGTAAATCGTAGATCTCTATCTGATACAATGGACATCGAAACACCATGTAATCTAACAATTTCATCCACATATTTATTAGTTAAGTGCTTAAGTGAACTACCCCATCGAATGGGCAAAAAGTGAGCTGACTTAGTTAGTCTATCAACAATCACCCATATAGCATCATTCTTCTTCAAAGTCCTTAGTAACCCATACACAGAGTCCATGATTATTCTTTCCCATTTCTATATTGGAATCATTAATCGTTTTCATTTTTTAGCTGGTGCTTGATGTTTAGTTTTGATATGCTCACAAGTCAAACATGTTAGAACTTAGGTTGCTGCATCTTTCTTCATCTTATGCCACTAAAAATGAGATTGTAGGGTATTATACATCTTCATCATTCCCGGATGCATGGCACATGGAGCATTATGTGCTTTTTCTAGGATTTATCTTTGCGAGTTATCAACATTAGGCAAACAAATATGAGAACCCAACATCAAAACATTATTTTGAATGCCAAAATCTCCATGTCTCCCATGTTTTACCATTTCAATCTTTTTATGTAACTTTGGATTCTTGTCTTGTGCTTTTTAATTTGATCATGCAACATTGTTCCCACTTAAAAAGTAGGAATCAATACCCCATTCTTTTATATGTTTAGTTTCATATTCATAGCTCGTAATTGAACTAAATGAGATAATGGAAATATCTGTAAATGAGCTATACTGCTACTTGATTTCCTGCTTAAAGTATTAGCAACCACATTTGCCTTCCTTGGGTGATACTCAATGATGCAATCATAATCCTTTAACAGTTCTAACCACCGCCTCTGTCTCATGTTTAATTCTTTTTAGCTCATCAAATACTTCAAGCTCTTGTGATTTGTAAATATCAGAAAAGTTTCTCCATACAAGTAATGTCTCCATATTTTCAAAGCAAACACAGTGGTAGCAAGTTCTAGGCCATGTATTGGGTAAGATAATTCATAAGGTTTCAATTGTCTATATGCATATGCAATTACCTTACCATGCTGTATTATAACACATCCCAAACCTTTATGAGAGGCATCACTATATACTATAAATCCTCCATTACCAGTAGGAATGGCTAACACTAGAGCTGATATCAATCTATCTTTTAATTCATCAAAACTCTCCTAACATGCTTTAAACCACTGAAATGGTACATTTTTTCAAAGTAACTTAGTCAAAGGAGCAGCTATAAGTGAAAAACCCCAATAAATCGATGATAATACCTAGCTAGTCTTAAGAAACTTCAGACTTCTATAACATTCTTTGGGGTTTTCCATTTTACTATTGCTTCAATTTTGTTTGGATCCACATCTATGCCCTTTTCAGAAACTGTCTTAAAAATACCACATGGTCAATCCAAAACTCGCACTTGCTTAATTTAGCAAATAGTTATTTTTCTCTTAAAATTTGCAACATAATCCTTAAGTGTTATTCATGCTTCTATTTGCTCCATGAATACACAAGTATGTTATTAATGAACACAATTACAAATTTGTCTAAATAAGGCTGGAACACTTTGTTCATAAAAGCCATAAATGCAGTTGGTGCATTAGTCAAACCAAATTGCATCACTAAAAATTCATAATGCCTATACCTAGTTCAAAAAGCTGTCTTCGGTACATCTGGGTTTGAAATTTTGAGCTGATAATATGCTAATTTTAGGTCAATTTTAGAAAACACCTGTGCACCTTGTAAATAATCAAAATGATCATCTATTCTTGGTAAATGATACTTATTCATCATAGTAACTCAATTTAACTGCCTATAATCAACACATAGCCTCATTGTCCCATCTTTCTTTTTAACAAATAATAATGGAGCACCCCAAGGTGGCACACTCGGTCTAATGAAGCCCTTTCCAAGTAGTTCATGTAGTTGGGTCTTTAACTTTCTTCACTCAGCTTGAGCCATCCTATAAGGTGGAATGGATATCAGTGCAGTTCCTGGGACAAACTCAATTATGAATTTTATCTCCTTATTAGGTGGCAAACTAGGTAAGTCAGCTGGGAATACATCTGAAAACTCATTCACCATAAAAATATTCTTAAGTAATTCATTTGTTAACCTTATGTCTACAACATGTGCCAAATAAACCTCACAACCACTTTTAATCATGCAAAAAGCCTTGATAGCATAAACTAGACACACAAGTACAATTTGTCTTTCCCCTTAAAACACAACCCTTGTATAATTTGGAGATTTCAAAGCAACTTCCTTAGTAAAACAGTTTACTGTTGCATGATATTTGGACAACCAGTCCATACTTAGTATCACATCAAATTCACGTAGTGGCAACAATACTAGATCAATATTCAACTCAACGTCATCAATGTGAATCACACAATCACGACATACCTTATCCACAATCATCGCATCTCTTAAAGGAGTACTAACACATAGATTAAAACCTAAAGGTTGATGCTTACTATGCAATTGTGATGCCATGTTCAATGAAATGAATGAATGTATGGAGCTAGGGTCAAGCAATACATCAACTTCAAATTCATGGAGAAAAAGTTTACCAGTGATAACTTCTGGAGCAGCAGCAGCTTCTTGCCCGGTCATGGCAAATACTCTAGCCTATGTCAGGGGTTTAAAACTCTGACCTTCTGATTGGCTCATACCTTGGCCAATGGTGGTTATTCTATCTTTGCCTCTGCCCCCACAAAATGATACTCCAACTCCACTTGCCTTTGAAACTTCAACTACAGACTATGATGTAGCTTTACCTCTGCGTTTGCCTCCCTCTGATATTATAGATCTTTCAGTATAATCTCTAAGCATACGATTAAGAGACCTATAAAAGTATCACCCCCTAGTCAATTGTCTACATTCACCCGTATGTTGCTTGCTATAATGTACACGTGAGAGTCGTTGTAGTATAACTTAACCTTGACCTATACCTGCATATAATGAAACTCCTAATCTTCTGCCTCTATAATTAGTGTAACCACCTCTAGCACTGGACTGTGATGACATATAATCTCCATGTTTTCCTTTTTTTTATGTTTAAATCACCCACAAATTCAATAGGCCCTTTTTTTACTCATTGCTCTATCATTTCTTTTACTAATCTTTCCACCCTAATTGCAACATCTTTTAACTTGGTATAACTTTCAAGATCTGTAGCTGTGATCTTACTTCTGATCTCATATCTCAATCTCGCTTCAAACTTTCGACATTTCTTTTTATCGGTAGCCACCATAAAGGATGCATAATGAGATAATTGATTAAATTTTACCACATACTAAGTTATAGTCATATGCTTCTGCTTTAAGTTCAAAAATTCCCTTCTTTAATTATCTTTATATCCTTTTGGCATATAATTGTTATTGAACTCATGAAGAAAATCATCACATGTAAACACTGGAGGTTGGGCATCACTCCCTGGAATGGTTTCCCACTAATTCTTCTAGTGTGCATTTCATCAAATTTAAAACTCTCTGTGTTCTTTTTAGCCATGTCTCTGCCACTGATGGATCTATGGTACCACTGAAGTCAACTGCACCTTATTTTCTTAATTAGTCATATCTTCTCTCTCTTTGAATTTTTAGACCCTGCAGTATTGGTTCACCAATTCTATGTTGTGGTTGACATGAGATGCGTATTGTGCATGAGAATGTGTAGGATTTCTAACTCTATCAGCAGGTTGATCTCTCAATGGTTGGCATGATGCTTATATGGAATGCAAATCGATTTACTCTTTTCTTTTTGGTGAGCCATGGGTACTACCATGACTACCTTCTGCTAATGTCCTACAGACATATAAGACTATGTCATATGATAATCCATAATAGTGCAAATGTCATGTCATATTCATATGTATGTTCCTATGGAACCCTTCCATCTCTGATACCAAAAACTGTAACGACCATGCCCATTTACGAATCATGGCATCTATGTCTGAAAATACATATGCATAAAAGGTGTTATTCATCATACATACACAATCCAATATGTATTTAATGTACATATATGTTAACTAACGTTTAGGGCTAGTGACTACACATTGGTTCCTATCTAGATGTATATAGATGACACAAGAACAGAGAGAGAGAGTTGGAATTCAGCTGACGACCTGTGGTCTATGAGTCTCTAAGCAAAACTTTATGCACCAATGTATCCAAAGCTTATGCTTCAGTATCTGAAAAATATAATTATGATTTGGTGAGTAGCAACTCAATGAATAAAAATAATAAATTCTTATGGCATAACCAACATTCAAATATCATCAGGATACATTACAAGTATAACAACTGACTGTGCAAGTGCAATTGCAACAGATTGATTTTCATCATCACCTTGCAAGGCAAACACTACTCCTGAGAATTCATGTGATTCAAGTGACATTTGATTTTGCTGGCCACCATATAACAAGTGAATCATTTGATCGACAACACGTGCCAATGGGACATATTGGTCCATCTTCCACATGATTTGCAAGTGTTTGACAAGTCGGTCACAATGTCCTTTTAGTTCCATATGCAAGTATTCATAACAATGGCACACCAAGTAATCATTAAAAGCATATAATTCTTACTTGACCTATATTCACATGTAAAATGTAAAAATTAAATCACATATACATGCAATAGAACATAATCATATCATAAAATTATCACACATACATATTAAAATCTAATTACGGTTTTTACTCACCTTTTGATGTGACTAACCTTTATGGTAGGTTTGGTTCTCTCTCTAGGGCTTCCTCAAAGTGGTTAGATCCTAAACTTTGATACATATATGGTTATAAGTATGTCAAAATGATTGTCAATGCTTGGTACGCAACTATTCCATGATCCATGCAAGTGGACCTAGTGTTTATGCATATTTTTCTTATATGGAAGCCTAAGCTTGCTACACTCTCATACAATAACTCTAGGTATAAATATCCAAATGACTTCAATATTTTTTTCAAATAAACAAGACATATAATCATACAACATAGTCAAATTTCATATTAATATAAGATATATAGAAAATGTGGTGAATTTTTGAAGTTTTCCCTATTTTAATGTCATCTCAGTATGAGTAGGTCTTATATTCTTAGATATATCTCAAATTGTACAAATCAAATTACAAAACTGATTTACCAAAAGTTACACAACACATAAATAAGTATTTTTAATGTCATTGTCTAATTCAGTATATAAAGTCACAAAAATAATTGACCAATCTCAAGGTAAGCAGGTTTTCAACATAATGACAATCAATCATGATGAAGGGGGCAATATCTCAACAACCATGCTAAATTTTGCAAAAATATTTTATATGTATGTAGATAATACATAAATATACAACTTTCATTTTTAAAACATCACCAAATTCTGAATATATGGCCATCAAATTCTTAGAAACAACATTATAAGACTCATGAGGTTTCATCCAGTTACAGGGTCAGTCACAATCAATGAGCCATATCTCTTTACACACAATAAATCAATCAAAAGGCTTTACAAGTATTTAAAGGGGGATATAAACATACAAATTTCATGTTTTACACTTTGTCAAAATCAAAACATAAGGCCATCAAAATATAAGAAAATAAAAAGACTGAGGTGATTTCGGTTGGTTGTGAACCAGCCCTAATGAAGGAGCCATAACTCCTCACATACACCAAATCAAGCAAAACTATTTCATATGCATTTATATGGGGTATAAAGCTACAACTCTCATATTTTGAACTTTCCCTAATTCCTCTTCTAAGTTTATAAAATAATGGGTACAAATTTCTGCTCTAACAATAAAATCGACATAATAAGCTCTTATTATCTTGAATTTCAAGTTCCATCCAAGAGTTTTACCTCAAATACTCCATAATTCTCACTAACCATGCATGATTAACATGTCATGAGGGGTTAATTTCTAGTGAGAAGAAGATAAATTAATTTGCCTACTTTGCCATAACCAAAAAACCTTAGGCTTCCTTCTTAGGCAGCTCACTCTTCTCCCTCTCCTTCTTATTCTTCTTCTTCTTTCCTTTCTTTCTTCCTTAGCTTTCTTTTTCTTCTATTGTACCTCATGTTTAAGCTCTGTATTCTCATCCTAAAGGGTCACAAATTTCACTTGTAAACCTATTGTAATAAGATAAAATCATGGTGTAGCATTCCTATTGGTTGGAATTTCACTTTCCTCTTTTAGTCCCTTTTCTTCACTCATTAAGCACCTTCATCCATCTCCTAATTCCTAAATGTTCCTTATACTTTAAAATATGTTATATAACACCACTATTTATGATTCTTTAACATGCACACAACATAAGACAATTTACCATGCAACTATACAAACATTACATATATGTTTAAGTGTCCCAAATGAAATAGTGCATGTGTCATCATCGTGCTTATCCAATTCACATGTCTTAATGATTATTTATCCAATACGTATGTTCTTGTGAGATTTCAAATCATTTATGCAATGAATATGTTCATGTGATAATGCCAATGAATATAGATAGGGATGTTACAACTGAAGCATAGAGTTTTAATACTTTGGAGCATAGAGTTTTGCATGTAGACACATGAAGCATATGTCATCAGCTGAATTCCAACTCTTTCTCTCTTTTTGTCATATACATATATCTAGATAGTAATCGATTTATGGTCACTAGCCTTGAACATGAGTTAATTAGGAAGGCCCCTATGTGGTCAAACAAATATACTTAGCTGGTGTACTGAAATTAGTAGATATGGATGGGAATGAATTCATTGAGACAGTGAACATAGATTGACTGAAGAAGTATTTCATGTGAAGTGTAAGAAAAGTAAAATAGCCCACTAAGTCAAAAACTTGAAAGGGTGGATTAGGCAAAAGTTAGGGCACAAAGAAAAAAAAAGAAAGAGCTCGCTAAGTCAAAAACCCAAAAAGGGAAGCTTAGGCAAAAGTTATAGAATAAAAAATGAATATACTAAATGCAAGCAAAAGTTGAGAGAGCGCAATCAACCACTAGGGGACCATACAAGATAATTGGGTGATCATGGAAAGGACAATGATTATTGAGCAAAAAATTGACAAGATAGAGGCACTGAGCAAGAGAATTAGATGTTCTAATGTGTCAACATTAAAAGTAAAATGTGAATGATTCATGTGAAGCATACTATCAAATGGAAATAAATTTGAATAATTAAAGTGAATTAGTCTTACATGCTTTGAGCTAGAAGTAGAAATAACATAACATTTTCTACAAAAGATCATTGTCTATTATTTACTGATGTGATGCCTATGGCTCTAACGGTCATGTAACCATGCCATGTAATATGTGTCACCATCAAGTTGAGACTCCCAACTGATATAAAAGTCATAGATGTAGCGCCTAGTCCATATAGCCTCAACTCTATCTAAAAAATGTTGGGATAAGGGACCCTCTACAAATGAAGGGAGGAACTATACCACGAACTGAGAAGCATTGAATTGGCAATGCACACTAGTTGGATCATAAAATATACCTGAAACTAAGGTAGGAATAATGATACAATCCCCGTAAGTCCTCAGGGTAATAGACATCAGATTCCTCATTGGGTAGCTCCAACGTATGTCAACAATACTCATACTAGTCATCCACTCATCCCACCTATTCCTAGATGTAACTAGCCTTGTCAAGCAATAATTTGAATGATGCTTTAAGTAATAAAATCTCACATCCATAGTTAAAGCAGCCAGTGATGCAAACCTCTCTTACAGCCATATATATATATATAAAAAAAAGAAAAAGGAAAATAAATAATAAAACTAAAAATATGCTCATTAGGTTGAAACCCCAAAAGGGTTACCTAAACAAAAATAAGTAACCCGCTAGATTAAAAACTTGTAAGGGCAATCCAGCCAAGAGTTAAGTAATAAATAACAATAAAAAATATAGAAAGAAAATAGTTAAGTAAGAATCCAAATAAAAGATGTTGAAAGAAAAGTCTTTTACCAGCAGCAATAGCGGGCTTCTAATGAAAGAATCACTAATATGCAAGGCTACTTTGTCAAGTGCCATGATAGTCTTCGCCTAGATCATCAGTATAGAGGTCCTCCATAATTTAACTCCCTCTAAGAGTGGTAAACTCTATAGATCTATCTCTCCATCCTCTCTCCATAAAAAAATACTCATCCATCAAAATGGCTGCCATAATATGAGTCTGAGCTACCCGAGCATGGCTTCTAGAAGTGAAGAAAGTGGTATAATAAAAGCCATGAAAATTTTATCCTCACCTGATGTGTACCTTGGTACCTCATTAGACTATATGTCGAATAGCTCTACTATCTTCCAAACATGTAGGTCATCTAGTTACAATAGTGCAATCCGGTATGCAACTATGACATGATAGTCGAGAATGGTTCCAAACTTATCCAGCATTGGGCATATCTCCCCATCTTTAAAATGAAAAGTATGGTTTGTGAGATCCCATACGTCACAAGTTACCCGTAGAAAGTGAGTGTCAAGGTAGACAAAGAAAAGGTAGCAAAGAGTTGAAAGACCCACCCACGATAGATTAGGCTACATATAGGGAGAAAAAGACCTCAACATTGTTTTAGGAGTTAAAAGTAGTAAGTGAGAAAAAGAAGTGTAAAGTGGGTATTTATAGAAGAAGAAAAGGTTGACAAGTTTGGACAGCCTCTAATATGGTTTATACAGCATTTAGCTAGGACTGTAAAATCCTCTAGTTAGGTTGTATAGATCTTATTAAGGCTGTACAACCCTCAACTTCTAGAAAGAGATTGGACAGCTTGCATTTTGAGCTTAAAATGACATGTCATACTTATTGTAAAAGGTACATATGTGGGAGAATGATAGTACGCATTTAGAAACATACAATTAGAGGCCAAATTTATGTATATGCATTAAAAAGTTAAAGTATCAAACTTTGACTAAAGATTGGAGACAAGGTCGCCTCAACATAGCCTAAAAAGTCCCAAACAGGCATCCAAAAAAAATAAGGGTTTTCAAATCACCCAATGAACTACACAAATGTGCCAAATGTCAACTAAATGTATTGTACAAAAATGGAAAAGGGGAAGAAATGTCCTAAAAGATAAGAAAAAAAAAAGGAATCTTTGGTGGAGTGAAGATGGAATGGACCTTCTAATTGACTTAGTTTAGGCTTAGATTTTGCCTTCTTTGGACTCTTGTTCTGACCAAAGTCAAGTGGCAACTCTACACTCTTATGAATCATACCAATGTATAAATCCTACCTTGGTCCCCTAATGACCACCATTTGGACAAATGGGATTTGAAACTCGACCAAGGCCTAAAGGATCCCTTACTAATCCAAGACGTGCCATATTTTAGGGTCATCACCAATATGAAAACCTACATCCTCTTGATCTCCCATTGATCGATATAAGGATGGAGTCAGAAGCAAGATTCCACTTATTTGAACAAAAACCACTGAGGTGCTCACAATGCCTTAAGAAGTTTAAAAAATATTTAGGAATGTTTGTGCAAAAGAAAACAAATAAAATAAGCTTTTGTGTAAGCATTGGAGCATTCAGTGGATTCTCACAAGGCAAAATGGTAAAATGAAATCTACAAGGCCAACTCTTCAAATGGAGAAAATTGCACTAAAAATATTTTAGAATATTCTATAAGGTCTATAAAGTTCTAAGAATGTTCTAAAATATTTTAAGAAGCCTTTAAGAATATTTTAAGTATCTCTAATTGTGAATAATAATCCTAGAGAAGACACAAAGAGGTGACACACTTGGTTAAAATGTCAAAGAGTCTAAGTCTAAGATATGTCAAAGTTGACTTGCTGACTTCTC
Organism: Omphalea diandra; assembly: GCA_949677035.1. NCBI lineage: Eukaryota > Viridiplantae > Streptophyta > Magnoliopsida > Malpighiales > Euphorbiaceae > Omphalea > Omphalea diandra. Next base: position 58,284 of record CATIWR010042795.1, read on the forward strand.
TTCCTATTTCTTCTTTTTTTACTAAATTATATAGCCTTTTATATTAGAAGTTGTTCTCTTGTTTTATGTAGTAAGAATAACAACTAATTAGGACTATTCTTCCTTTTTATAACAGGAAGTAGAGGGAAATATTCCTAATTAGTTGCTTTCAATGTTTCTCTTATATGAATTAGTCTTTTGCTCGTAAATAAATGAGTATTGTAGTGCCTATAATAAGTTATTCAAATTGTGTACTTAACATTGAATTTTGATTAATATAATTTTGATTTCTTATGAGAAATCATTCTTTTTTTTTTTTTTGTTCTTGAACGAACTTGGTGTGATTATTTAAGTGAAGTTGAATTAACTTTACAATCCAATTTATCTCTAAATTTAAAATGAACTTAATTAATTCTAAGTTTGGACATAAACGACCTTTAGTTATTTATAAATTAGGTTGGTAGAAAGAAATTTTATAGAGGCCTAGATGGGAATTAAAGATATATTTCTTGATTCCTGATAGATTATTGGGCAAAAGTAATAACATTGCATACGGGTTTTGGATAAGTTAACCATGTTTGTATCATTTAGTATCAGACCTTAGACTTCAAAATCAAGCACATAATCTTTTATTTTCTTATTCTTTGTGTTTAATTCTTGTTCTTCTTGTTCTAATCATTTTTCCTTATATTAGTCTCTTTAATTCAGTTTGTTCTTCTTTTCTTCTCTAATTTCATTTTCTTTGTGTTTCTTCATCTCAAATTTGTTTGTTTCATCTTGTTAACTAATTATTTGTATCTTGATTTCAATTTTAAGGCTGACTTGACATCCAAAATTCAAAAGGATTAAATTTACAAATTACACATAATTTTCTTTTCCAATTCGTTTTCATTGTATTTGGATTGGTTTGTTTATTTTCTTTGTGTTTCTTATTTTAAAGTCTTGTGTTTAGCTTTAATTATATATATATAAAAAGAATAAAAAGTAACATAAAAAAAATGAAGGAAAAAAAAAGCTTAAAATTGCGATTTTGACTTACTTGAAAAAAAAAAGAGTGAATTGGTAATTTTGCAAATTTGGATTCAACCTATCCTTTGAATTTCTATTTTTTTTAAAGTTCAATCCAAGTCTTTGCAAGGTTCTAATGTCTATTCTTCTTCAATTTGTCAATTGGGCTTTTATTTTTCTATCCTTGATTTTCTTCTTTTTGTTTTAATTCTAATTGCTTTCCTTATAATCCAAAGTTAAAATTAAATTAGAATTGCTTGTTTGCCTATGATTAAGCTTTAACTTCATAATAGTAACTTTAGATCCTAAGAATTAAAAGAAATAACAAAGCATGGTAAAAGGAAAAAGCAGTGAGCTTATTAGATAGTAAAAGCCTTATTTTTGTGAAACATGATAGAAGTGTCAGCCATTGAGAGTAAACACGTAAGGGAGTGTTTGTGAGGAAATTTTTTTGTCTTACTAATGATAACATATTATAAAAAAGTGGAAAAATATACTAAATTGAGGCTTTACATGAAAAGTGTGGGAGCTATATTGAAGCAATTGTAAAGGAACATGCATGACATGCAAGAATAAGTGAAAAGTATGAAGAAAGGCCAAGCCACCAACAACAACTCCAATACCACAAATATAACCTTAAGGCAAGCTAGATAAGGGAGATGGATCCATGATGCTAATAATGATGGAGAATCCATGAATGAGAGCTACCTAAAGTGTGGGAAGTAAGATGGCAAACCCCTCAAAGGTAAAAACAATCCTGAAACTTAACTTTTATGGAAAATAAGGTATAATTAGTTTTTTAATGCCATAATTACATGGAGTAAAAGAAAGTAAATCTAATTGTTATAAAGTTCACTCATTATGCACATGTTTGGTAGGACCAATTAGAGCTTACTAGAAGATGATGTTGTAAAGATCCAATCTCTACACAACACGACATGAAATGCATCATAAGAAAAAGGTTGCATAATTGTCTTCAAAGGCTTGTTTAAGATTTGATAAGTGTAGAGGAGTATAATTAAGAGATGCAGATAACCTTAATCTATGCCAACATGGAGGAGGACCAAGAGCAAACCATGGCTCATTTTATCAGTGGACTTAATAAAGAGATTGTTGCAACATTACGTGGATATAGAGGACATGTATCATATGGCCCTAAAGGTGGAAAGACAACTTAAAGAGAGGACTTTCAAGCTTAATCCTTTAACAACAAATTTGCCTATGAAATGGAAGGAAGCCAAAAAGCCTAACAATAAGCCCAAAGCCAAATTCACTAAATGAGGTAAGGAAGGAGACAAGCCCATCAAAATTAAATCTGCCAAGCCTAAAACAAGTTCTATTATGTGTTTCCAATGTCAAGGAGCAAAGATACATGGCTAGAGATTGTCCTAACAAGAAAGTTGTAGTGTTTATCAGTGGAAAATTTGAAAGTGAAGATGAACAAAAAAAGTGATCTTAAGATGGCCACACTAATTAATGCAAGTGATATTGAGGATGACCTTAAAAAGATATATAGTAAGGAATTCCTAGCTATAAGACGAACACTTAATACCCAAGCTAAAGATGGAAAAAAGCAAAGAGAAAACATCTTCCATATAAGGTGTAGGATCCAAGGCAAGATATGTTGTTTGATAATTGATTGAGATAGTTATACCAAAGCTGCTAGTACTTATTTGGTAGAAATTTGAACTTGCGTACTCTTAAACATCCTAAATGTTATAACTTGCATTGACTTTATGAATATTGTGAAGTTAGTGTTACCAAGCATGCTAGAGTTTCCTTTTCCATGGGCACGTATGTTGATGATGTTTTCTATGATGTTTTGACTATGCAAGCTAGTCATATCTTATTAAAGAGTCCATGGCAGTTTAATAGACATGCTAAGCATGATGGGTTTACTAATAAATATGAGTTTGACATGGATGAAAAGCATATTATATTATCTCCTTTATCTCTAAAAGAAGTATATAAAGATCAAAACATAAAAATAGACATTAAGAGAGAGAGAATGTGTGCACATGAGAGGAAAAGAAATAATTATGCAAGAAAAGGAAAGTTATGAGACAACCATATAAAGGTGTGAGAAAAAAGAAAAGAGAGAAAAATAAAGTCAAAATTACAGAAAATACACAAAAAAAAAAGGTGCATGCAAAATGAAAAGGTGTGAAAATAAAAAGCTTTTATGCAACAAATAGTGATATAAGAAAAGCCTATCTAGCCCAAACACCAATGGTTTTGATGTTGTACAAAGAAGCATGTTTTTCTGCTAATTATTTAATAATTTTTTTTTTTACTTAGTATATTTATTTCGCTTTTGAAGGATTATAAAGACTTATTCCCTAAAGAGATCCCTAACATCAAGTTGACTTTATTTTGGGCTTTCAAATTCCAAATAGACTAGCCTATAGGAGTAATCCTAAGGAGACAAAGAAGCTTCAAAAGGTAATGAACTAAAGGAGAAAAGTTTAATAATGGAAAGTATGAGTCCTTGTACTATTCTTGTATTAGTTATGCTTAAAAAGGATGGATGATGGAGAATGTGACTGGGTCGTAAAGCAATAAATAAAATAACAATTAAGTATACACATCCTATTCCTAGGGTTTATGATATGCTTGATGAATTGCATAGTGCTACTATGTTTTCTAAGATTGATTTAAAAAGTGGCAATCAACAAATTAGGATGAAAGATTTCAAAATAAAATATGATTTATCTAAATGGTTATTTATGCCTTTGGGTTTCACTGCTACACCTAGCACTTTCATCAAATTGATGAACCAAGTTTTGCAAGCTTATCTTACTAAGTTTATGGTTGTACATTTGATAACATTCTTATATATTCTAAATCTTTATATGAACATTTACAACATGTTAAGTTAGTTTTTGACACTTTAAGGAAAGAAAAGTTATTTGCTAACCTTAAGAAGTGTTGTTTTTATACATACAAAATTATTTTTCCTAGGTTTTGTGGTCAACAGTAATGGGATTAAAGTGGATGAAGAAAATATTAAAGAAATTAAGGAGTGGCCTACACCAAAAACAATTGGAGAGGTGTGATCCTTATATGGATTACTAAGCTTTTTATAAGATATTTGTTCATGATTTTAGCACTATAGCTATACCACTAATCGAAGTGATCAAGAAAAAAGATGGCTTTAAATAGGAGGATGCACAAAGATAATGCTTTTACTTTGCTTAAATATAAATTAATTAGTGCATTTTTATTAGCTTTGCCTAACTTTACTAATAATACATTTTAAATATGAATGTGATGCATTAGGTTTGGAATTTGGTGTTATGCTTATGCAAGAAGGAAAACCATGCCTATTTTAATGAGAAGCTTAGTAGAGCTTTTTTGAAGTACACAATTGGTAAAAAAAATATATGCACTGGTGAAAGCACTTCAAACATGGTGACATTCCTTATGGCTAAAAGAATTATGATTCATAGTGACCATGAGAGCTTGAAGTACCTTAAATGGACATAAAAGCTTAATAAAAGACATACTAGCTGGAATGAGTTCATAGAGTCTTTTCCATATGTCATAAGGAATAAACAAAATAAGGAAAATGTAATTTTTGATGCATTATTAAGGAAGTATGTGCTTCTTTATACTTTGAATGATAAGTTATTAGGGTTTGAAAATATGAAAGATTTGTGTAATTAAGACAATGGCTTTAGCAAATTTTATACTACATGTGAAAAGGTTGGTTTTCAAAAGTATTTTAGGTATAATGGATTCTTGCTTAAAGATAATAAATTATGTGTGCCTAATTATTCGTTATATGAATTACTTATAAGGGAAGCACATGAAGGGGGATTGATGAGGCACTTTAGTGTGCAAAAGACTTTAAATATTTTGCATAAACTGTAACGACCATTTTCATTACCAAAACTCATAGCATTTATGTCCAAAATACATATGCATAAAGGTTTTATTCATCATACATACACAATCAAACATGTATTTAATGTACATATATGTTAACTAATGTTAAGACTAGTGACCATAACAAGTTCTTATCTAAATGTATGTACATGACATAAGGAGAGAGAGAGTTGGAATTCAATCGACGACCTATAGTCCATATGTCTCGATGCAAAACCCTAAGCACCAAAATGTCCAATCTTATGCTT
>CATIWR010042797.1:0-30986 GCA_949677035.1 Omphalea diandra
TTTCTTTTCCTTCACCAATGACTTTTCCACTTCCTTCTCAATAGGGGCTTCCCTATCAAGGTAGTACTTTTTTACTTTTGGTTACATAATTTCACTTATTTCTCTTCTTTCTTTTATCACTTTCTTCCTATAGTTTGATTATCCTCCCCATGTTCACCTCCTTAGTCTCTTCATCTAAACTTTCTAAAGGATTAGTAGCACAAGTAATAAATGAAACCTTCATAGGTGTCACTTCCTCAAGATTTGCCATTACATCCTCCCCAGGAATCCCAAAATCAATCATGAAAGCTCTTTGATTCGAGAGTGACATAATAGTTTTATCATTGATGAGGTCTTGAATTTCATGTCTCAACTTGAATTTCATGCTCGGCTCCTTGTTGAAATGCATAATGCGCATTGGCATCGTATCCCCTTAGGTTGGGTGGTAACATCAAAGCCAATGGCTTCAACACTCCTTTCTTTTATAACCTCTTAAATGCCTTAGACAAAGGCATGCCCAAATCCACAAATTATTTAGGAGTTCTTACCACATTTGCATCAGTAGTCTTATTACCCTCTCCTTAAGTTTGGGATGACATGCTTCTTCTTTTACCATATTGCCTCTTTAATTCCAACTTTAACTCCTCAATCCATAGGCCTACTTCTTTAACATTCTTAAAGTTGCATACTATCAACCCTTTGATTCTGGTACCTATGCCTAGTAATGCCCTTTTGATGATCATACTAACTTGCTCTTTTTTGGTTAACCTAGTAGTTGCCTCATATGGTAATTTCTTCTACCTCCTTATGTAGTCATTGAAACTCTCACAAATTTTCTACCTCAATGACCCTAAGTCTTGCAAAGTGACTTCTAATGTTGAGTTGTAAGTAAAATGTTTCTCAAAAGCTTTTATTAACTATTTCTAACCCCTTTAATTATTTTAGGGAGATTATAGTATTAAGACTTTACAGATCCCTCTAATGATAGCTCAAACAATTTGAGAATGGTATTCTCAGCTACTTCAAATATCTTCAATATTAACATATAGAATGAATGTGGTTGGTTGCACCCTAGGTTTCAATAAACTTGGTGTTGGACTAGGTTATTAAAACCTAAGTCAAGACATTTTTTTGATCTTGCCAACATAGATTGAAAGCTTCTAATGTCAATTTTAAGTAATGTTTTAGCAGATATTAAGATAGAATCTCATTGGGAGTTGAATAAAAGTGATTAGTCGCAAAAAACTCAAAGTTTAAAAATCTGCCTTCGAAATTAGTGACCATGAATTTTGAAGTGACAGCGAATTTTGAAAAGTGATAATTGAGATTCAAAAGTCGCGACCGTGAATTTTCAATAGCGATCACGAAATTTGAATAGTGGTGTTGAGATTCAAAAGTCGAGACCTTAAATTTTGATAATGACCGCGAATTTGTAAAACAACATCTTCGTTTTAGATAGACGATTTCACGATGACCATTGTGTCTAAAGAAAAAAAAGAGCGATCGTGAATTTGAGTAGTGACCGTGAATTTCAAGATCCGTTTGAAAGATCTAACAACTAGTTTTTGAAAAGACCAATAGTTTTATGCCATGAGGACTAGCCGTTAGACATAGTTTAAAAATAACGACAGTGAATTTCATCTGACGAGCATTTAATGCAAGATATGCCTAGCATAACTTGGAGATTTAGGCATAGTTTTTGAGTAACGTCTCTTTGGTGGTTATTGCTTGTAAATAACCATCAAATGGACTTGAATGCAAGAGGATAACCATTGATTGTGCCAAAACTCTTGTAAAGTTAATTCTCACAACTTTAATTCTTTATTTCTTTGTACATAGTTTGGTGTGAGCTTTTAACACCTTAGGTTAGGCTTGAGAGTAAGCCCTTATTTAGGTTTGAGAGTGAGCCTTAGAAAACTATTGTATAGGTTTGAGTCTTAACCTTGGAAAAACACTTGTAAGGTTTAGCATGAGCCTAAAACACTAGGTTGAGTGTAAGCCTTAGGAAAACACTTGTAAGGTTTAATGTGAGCCTAAACACTAAGTTGAGTATGAGCTTACAAAGCACTAGTGATTGAGTGAAACACCTAATTGGTGAATTGGGGAGTGGATGTAGGGTTGGTTAATACCCGAACCACTATAGAACTCTTATGTTCATTCTTCTCCCACTCTTTCTCTAAGCTTTTATATTTGTGAGCTTCCTCAAAATCAAAAGTTCAAATTTGCCACCAATTCAACCCTCTTTCTTGGTGCACTAGGGCCAACAATTGGTATCAGAGCAAAGTCTCAATTCAAACCTTAATTGTGTGAGTAAAGATTAATGGCATAAGAAGGAGTCTATTCTCATATTAATCCCCACTTTGATGGCAATGATTATGCTCTATGGAAGCATAAAATTGAGATCTATCATCAAAATGATCTCATCAACTTATGGGATTATATACTTGAAGGGTGGAAGCCTCCAACAAAGATGGTTGAAGGAGTAAAAGTGACAATTGCAAGAGAAGAATGGAGTGAAGCACAAAGGAAGGCAAATGGGAGGAACAAGAGGGCAATGGCTAAACTCCTAAGCTCCATGTCAAGAGAAGAAATTGGAAGAGTCCAACATTGCTAAACTACACATGCCAAATGGAAAGCACTAGAAAACTATCATAAGGGCACAACTCTTGTGAAATCAAGTAGGTTGGAGATGTATGTAACAAAGTGGGAGTTCTTCATGATAAAAGACCATGAAAGCATCACCGAAATGACAAATAAACTCCTCTCTATTGTCACAAACATGAAAATGTTTGGAAGGATTCTTACCAACTTTGAGTTAAACACTAAAATCCTCAAATATCTTTCATTAGATAAAGTTGGTGCAAGAGTATGCAACATTCAAGAGTCCAGTCCAGAGATTGGGAAAGTGCCAACCGATGCCCTTATTGGTAAGCTTCTCACTTATGAGATGCCTCTTAAGAAGGATGAAGAGATAAAGAAGCTAAAAGGACAAAGATACAAAAAGGAGAAGAAAGCTCTAGCTTTCCAAGCTCAAGAAGATTATTCAAGCTCAAGTGATTCAAATGAAAGTAATGAAGAAGAAAAAGAGGTTGCTAAAATATCAAGAAGGACCAAAGAGTTACTGAAAAGGAGAAGAGAAAGAAGAATCCAAAGAAAGTCATCTTCCTATCATCACAAGGAAAAGAAGAAGAGCTTCAAGGCTACTTAGGATGATGATTCAAGTGATGAAAAAGAAGATGAAGTAGTAATCTTTTGCTTCATAGCTCAAGAGGACTCCTTCAAAGAGGTAAGTACTTATCCACACTCTTATGATGAATATGATGAGTTAAATGAGGTAGATGATGAGCTTTTAGAAGATCTCACTTTGAAATGAGACAAATATAAGTCACAAATGAAATCTTACAAGAAGAAATGTTCCAAATTAGAGGATGAGTTTAAATCCTTAAATAGTCTTATAAGTGAATTGAGGACTTCAAATGAAGAACTCAAAAAATCCATTGAGAGTTTTTAAAATCTTCTTCATCCCTAACCTCATTCATAAAGGAAAATGACTTCTTAAAAGGTGAAGTCATTGAGTTTAGAAACTCTATTTTTAAGTTCCACAAGGGAAAGTAAACTTTGGATAGACTTATTGTATCACAAAGGCCTCATTTAGTTACGCATGGTCTAGGCTTCAATGGAGCCTCCTCATCTACATCATCATCCAGACCCTTCATTAAAGGCTCCACACCTCAAACATCTAGCATTAAGGTAGTTGGTAGGAAAAGTGTTTTTTATACTAAGCCATCTATGTCTAATGGCAAAGGAAAGTTCCCCCAAGGCTCAAAAGCTAAGGCTCAAAGTGCAAATTATGCCTATATTTATAACAAGAAGCATGCTCAAACATATAAACACAAAAAGTTCTCTTCTACTCCTCATCACTCATGCACTTACATACACTCTCATAACCAAAGTATGAGAAGGTCTCGTACTCATACTATGGTTGTGCATAGGAGAAAGACTCACAAGTCTAAGCTCTAATGCCATTTTTACATGAGATATGGGCATATCAATGCATTTTGCCACATTAGGAAGGCACATTTCAAATTAGAGGACCCTTCCAAGACTAACCCCTAAGGACGCAAGTATGTTTGGGTACCAAAGTAAAGTGTTTGATATTTTTTGGATATGTACTCCTTCACCAAATTCTCATCATGAAAAATCTAAAGGTGAATGGAGATTGCTAATAAAGAAGGGATAAAGATTCAAATGGTTATTTGGTATCAAGCTATGGATACTAAACTTGTAACACATCCCTTATCCCTTATGTTTTTAACTTAATATATTTATGCATACATTTAGGGGGAGTTTTGTTGTTTGATATATCCATGTGTTGACATGTTTGATTTGATTTGATTGATTATTTGATGAGTTGAATCAATTCATTTAGCATTTAAGGTTTTTTATATTTCAAATGTTGAAATTAATCATCAAAAATCATATACTCTATACTAGGGCCATATATGAAAATTCTTAAATTTCTAGCCCTAGTTTGTGTGTTCAAGCATCTTTAAATGTTTGAATTATTTTGTATTTATTATTGTATATATAAAATGTTCATACAATTTATGTTTCATCCATTTGTTTTCTTATGTGACATAATGTGATCAATTGTGCAAAATTACTTATGTTTGCTATTCTAATTTTAGTTTTCACAGTTGATAAGTTTATGGCATTCCCTCTCATATTCCCTATTCTCTCTCTTATTCCCTCCTATTCCTCCCTTTTTGATCTTGACAAAGGGGAGAGATAATTGACTGAATATACAAAGAGGGAACATACAAAAATGTGAGATAAAATTGAACTACATTTGTAATATGCTAAGACCATGAGCTTATTAGAATAACTAAGGGGTAGTATGGATGAGAGGGAGCAATTTCATACTTATGATTTGAATCACGTCATAATCATTCTTTTAAGAGCATGCATAATTGATTCTTTATCCTTTGCATATTCAATCTAGATTGCAAAAATAAAAAAAAAAGGGAGATTATTGGACTAGGTTGTTCAAACCTAAGTCAATACTCTTTATTTATCTTGACAATATAGGTTGAAAGGTTCTAATATCAATTTTAAGTATTGTTCTTGTAGATATTAAGATAAAATCTTATTGGGAGTTGAATAAAAGTGATTATAAGCAACAAACTCAAAGTCTAAAAATTTGTCTTTGAAATTAGTGACCACGAATTTCAAAGTGATCGTGAATTTTGAAAAGTGCTTATTGAGATTCAAAAGTCACGATCGCGAATTTTCAATAGCGATCGTTAAATTTGAATAATGGTGTTGAGATTCAAAAGTCACGATCATGAATTTCGATAACGGTTGTGAATTGGTGAAACAACATCTCTAATTTGACAAACGATTTCACGGTGACCATTGTGTCCAAATAAAGAAAATAGCGACCATGAATTTGAGTAATGATCGCAAATTTGGAGATCCATTAGAAAGATCCAACGACTAGTTTTTGAAAAGACCAATGATTTTATAACACGTGGACTAGTCATTAGACACAGCTTAAAAATAGTGATTGTGAATTTAGACTCGACTGTGAATTTCGTCTGATGAGAATTTAATGCAAGATATGCCTAGCACAACTTAGAGATTTAGGCATAGTTTTTGAGTAACATCTCTTTAGTGTTATTGCCTATAAATAACCACCAAATGGACTTGAATGCAAGAGGATAACCATTGATTGTATTAAAACTCTTGCAAAGTTAATTCTCATAAATTTAATTCTTTATTTCTTTATACATTGTTTAGTGTGAGCTTTAAACACCTTGGGTTAGGTTTGAGAGTGAGTCCTTTAGAAAACTCTTTATTTTGGTTTGAAGGTGAGCCTTAGAAAACTGTTGTATAGATTTGAGTGTTAACCTTAGGAAAACATTTGTAAGGTTTGGTGTGAGCCTAAAACACTAGCTTAAGTGTAAGCCTTAGGAAAACACTTGTAAGGTTTAGTGTGAGCCTAAACACTAAGTTGAGTGTGAGCTTATAAAACACTAGTGATTGAGTGAAAAACCTAATTGGTGAATTGAGGAGTGGATGTAGGGTTGGTTAATTCCCAAACCACTATAAAACTCTTGTGCTCATTCTTCTCCTACTCTTTTGCTAATCTTTCATATTTATGAGCATCCTCCAAAATCAAAAGTTTAAATTTGCCATCAATTCAACCCCCCCTTCTTAGCACACTAAGGCCAACGCTTGAAAAGCTCAAGCATTCATAAATTAGTAGGAAGCTTTTATGGGTTGTGATCGAGCAAATCCTTAATATTAGTTCCCCACTCTAAACCCCTAATGCCTAGAGTCTTTTGGATTTTCTCAAATTACTTTATGAGATCAACAAATCTGGCACTTTCCTTCTCACTTTCCATTTGATTATCAAGACCTATGATAGTACTCTCTAGTTTCTTAGGCAGCTTGCTCTCATGTTACTCTTTCATTTCAAATAAGTCATCATCAATAACAATAGGCAAGTTGTCTCCATGTGCACTTTTCCTTTATCAATTATACTAATAAATGCATCATTCTTACTCAAAATTTCATTAAGGTGTTTATTCACTACCTCGACAATCCTCTCCATTCATCATGCGATTGAGGTCAGCCTTTATCCTTTCTATAACCTCGGATGGTACCATTGGCTTCGTTAATAACTCTAGCCTTCAGATTAGGTTAGGCATCTTGCTCATCCTAACCAATCGATTACCTTTTTTTTTTCCCATAAGGGTTTGGTTAGAGCTATGATGGCTGTAAAAGAAAGGTCATTATCATGATGCATGAATAAATAATAAATTCATGTATGCATGAAATGCACACATCACTAGAAAAAGATTCTCTCAACCTTATTACTCTTGCATATGAGGTCTATAGGCTCTTTTCTAGGTGTGGTCTTATTCTTCTATAATATGGTATAGGGAACATGCATGGTCCACTCAGACCAAGGTAAAAGTACTAAAGGAACATATGTACATCAAAACTAAAAAAGACAACAAAGGAATAAGCTATATATAAAAGGAAACCCTTTATATTACTAAAGAGAATATACAAGTGGATTAAATAATCCCTTTAACAAAGAGGAGAAGGGTACATAAATGCTTACACATGAAATGGAAATATTTACATGAAAAAAATCATCTACATTATAGGGAATGAGGAATGCATAAGTATATACATAAGGCATTTTACATCAGAGGGGAATGGGATAATATTGTATTTACATAGAGGGAGCCTAGTTATATTCCTTAGGGACTTCAACCATTCATTTGAAGAAAAATGCAAACAACAAGGTGCCCTATTCCAAGGCAATATTAGCTCCTACATGTGTGTCATGGTTGAAATGGTTGTTATAATTGATGGCTTCCATAAGTTTAGGGGATAGTTGTCATAAACATTTTATTTGTTATACCTGAAGGTACTTGGTTCGTAAGTGATGAAAATTCTTTACCATCTCCTAAGCCCGAATGAAGCTTAAGTCTCAAGTTTAGAGAATTCATTGATTTGTCTAAGGGCAACTAGTACATGTGGTGAAGAATGAAGGCTACATGAATATAAAAAATTTACCAATAACAAGAATACAATGGTAAAAGTAAACCAGAGATTAAACATGAAATCCCTAGCAGAGTCTTTATTGTGAACGCCATCAATTTTTGGGGTTATGCTCAAAGAAATGGAATCTTGCTTGTACTTCTATCATTGATCAACCAATTGAGGGTCGAGAGGATGAGGGTCATACATTAGTACAACCCCCAAGTAATGACACATATTTTAGATCAATAGGGGATCTTTAAGGCCTTCCTATAAGATAAAAACCCTTTTAGACCTTGATTAGTCAACCGGAAACTATAATGGGATAATATATTAGTACCATCCTTAATATAAATAGAGTCACCACTCAACATCAGTCATGACAAGAATTCTAAAAAGGATAAATTTTGAGCTAACCTAAGTCATTTAGAAAGCCTAATCCATCTTCACCCTATCAAAAATAAGGTTTGAAAATTAGGTATTACTGGGATGTAAGATTGAGTGGAATATGTGACAACCCAAGAGGGGGGTGAATTGGGTTGTAAAAAAAATAAAATAAAAACATAACCAAATATTGTGAAGCAACAAATAGACAAATCAAACACAAAGATTTTATAGTGGTTCAACAATGTGCCTACTCCACTCCCTAAGTTTTCACTTAGGCACTTAGGCCTTTTTATTCCTTTTTAGGCTTTGGAATAATCTTTCCCTTTTACAGCTCAGGAAAAACCTTTCATTTAGTATTTTTCTAGGTACAATAGTAACCTTTAGAACTATTAGCAAGGAAAGATCTAAGCAGTGTCTATGCCTCTCAAAAAGGTAGCAAATATACAATTAATGCCTAAGAAAACCTAATCTCAAAAGAGTAACAAAAACAAACTCGTTCTACCCAAATACAAAGCAACACTATAAAAAGGGTTGCATAAATATTTGTTAAAAATGTTTACAAGTTGTTCATAAAGCTTCTCAGAGTTTTTCCTTGTTCCTATCTTTAAAAGATGCTCTTTATATAGCCAAACTCCAAAACTAGTCATTGGAGCAGTTGATGTTATATCTGATAACTTTTCTGTAATACTAGCCATTAGAGGTGACAACACCCATTATTCTTCATCAATCCCCAATGAACTTGTAATGGTAACTTCCAATACCCGTAATCCATCATTCAATGCCCATTAGCTTTGACTATAATGCCTGTTGGAGAAGAATAATGCTCATTGTTCATTTCCAAAAAGCTTGAACTTCATGCTTTATTTTTGAAACTTTGCACAATTGTTTTCCACGTCCGTTGAGCAATTTACAATGCTCATTGGAAACTCCTTCAATGCTTGTTGAGAAGGGCCAATGCCCATTTTAGGTTCCAAAATTTAGCTTGAGCGTGGACATCTTTCACACATCTATTGCGAATATGCAACATCTGTTCCTAGGCCAGATCAATGATCATTTTGAAACTTTAATGCCTAAGGCTAGATCCAACACAACTCAACCAGGAGCACTTCCCCAACGCCTGTTGCAAAGGTACAAAACTTTTTGTGAGGTCTAGAAGACTTTGACAAAAGAATAACATTTAATCAACATCCATCGCTCATCCTTTAATGCTCATTGAATGGTTAAATGCCATTACAAGATGTTCAATGCCCATTGAACTTGTTATGGCCCTTTAAAGATTATCGGGTCTTGGGTCATATTCTCCAAACATTATCCCCCTAGCATTCACAACAATCTCCTATTTTAATGCTCGTTGAGTCTATTTAAATCATGCAAAAATACTAAAGTACAAAGATTAGAACTTCTCTTGGTTTTGTTATAATTTTATTGTCATTCAAAATAATAATTTTGTCATCATTCAAAACACATCATTCAAACTAAATGAGTGAGTCCAATGCCTTGAGGTCACATATTCTTCAACCATTCTCTCTTTAGAATTCACAACAATCTCTCTCTTTTTGAATGGTGACAAAACTAAGATGCTTTGGCACAAAAAATACAAAACTTAAACACATAAAGAATACCAAATGTTAAAACACAAAACTATAAATTAGATACCAATCAAAATATCCACACAAGGTTCGATACCAATTCAACAAAAGGTTTGATACCAATTGTTGGATTATCCACACAAGGCTTAATACTAAGTATGGTACTTAACAAAACATATAAGATACCAAATGTCCTTCAGCCATTCTCTAACCAAAATGTTAAAAACCAAGATGTTCTCCAATTGAAGTAGATAAGTGAATCTAATGCCTTAGGGTCACATGTACTCTAACCATTCTCCCGGTATCACTCATAACAATTTACCCCCTATTTGAATGATGAAAAAACTAAGATGCTTTGATACCAAAAATGCAAAACTTAAACATGCGAAGGATACCAAATGTTAAAACATAAAACTATGAATAAAATAACAACCAAAATACATACCAATCAAAATATCCACATAAGGTTCGATATCAATTAAACAGAAGGTTTAATACCAATTATTGGACTATCCACATGAGGTTTGATACTAAGTATGCTACTTAACAAGCCATATAAGATACCAAATGTTATACCACATAAGATACCAAATGCTGGATGTTAAAAATATAGATAATACTAAGTGTTAAGTTATACACATAAGTGGTACCAAACAAAGCAATCGTACCATCAAATCAAAACATCCAAAATGTCTCCCCCCTTTTTTTTATCATCATGATAAAAAGATATATAAAAAGTCTCCCCTTTAAAAAAATGTTCTCCCCCTTATAAACATACAAACGTTCTCTTCTTAAAATCTAGATCATCTTCCTCACTAACAAAGCAAACATTATGGTTTCATAAATACAGAACAAACAATAAAGGAAAACTCCCCTTATCTTTATGCTTTTTTTTAATAAATCTCCCAAGATATTCAAACACAAATTCAGTTGACATAACTTGGGTTACATGTTCTATTCACAAATTGAAGAAAGCAAGGAAGGAATGATAGTTGCAAGAGATTCTTAAACTAAAATATCAAACTCATACCTATGATGGTTTATAAAACAAACTCTCCCTCAGCAAACACATATTAAACAAAATAAAGGGAGGGAAAAAGATACATTATAGTTAATGATACTAGTGGCCCTTAAAGGGGTTGAATAGGTGGGAAACTAAAAAATTTGGAAGGAAGGTGAGGTATTCAGAAAATCGAGAAAGAATAAAAATAATGAACATAAGATATTTATAGTGGTTTAGGTGTTAACAAACCCTATGTCCACTTCCCAATTCTTCACAATTAGGTATTTCACTCAACTTAAAATGGTGTTTCCAAGCTCACACCAAACTTGTACAATGTGTTTTTATGGCTTACACACAACCCTATGATTTGTGTTTCAAGATTCACACAAAACCTCACTCAAGTGTTTTACACAAGCTTACACTTTCACCTATGATAAGAGTTTTGATAGTTAAGCTAATTCTCAACCCAATTACAATGGTGTTTAATGCTTACACCAAACAATAAGAACTCACAATCAAAGAATAAGAAGTTGTGAAGCAAATTTGTAAGAGTTTGGCTATAATTAATGAAATTCTCTTACATTCAAGTATGTTTGGTAGAGTATTTATAGGCAACAACCACTAAAGAGATATTACTAATAATTATGCCTAAATCTTTAAGGTAAGTTAGGCAAATTTGCATTAAATATCTGTCAGACAGAAGTTACGATTGTGACTGGCATTTTGCAGTCGCAATTTTCTAATTTACATTGAGAAGACTGAAATTATAGAGAAATTCATTTTATGTCTAACGGCTAGTCCACGTGTCCTTGTTGCATTGGTGTTATAAGAAATATTTATGTTTGACTAACCAACCAAAAGTCATTGTCATGATTGAGATCCTTTTTGGATGTGATAGGGACCGCTAATCCTTCTATTTGGGGAGGATAAAACATTCACTTGGGTTATGATCACGATAGATGCTTTGCCCTTTTGAATTTTGATATTCTAATAGTTGCTTTGGACACATAGAATGTTGTGGTTGTAGACTCAGTCCACTCCTTTAAGCTATGAAATTTGCGATCGTGACTCTAGATGTGAACACTACCGCGAATCTCTTTATGTGTCATTCAAGTCTCCATTGGCTGGATTGTGGCTACAATATCCTCTGCGAATTTATCTGGCTTAAGTTCATTCATTCCTATTGCAATGTCGATGTCGTGATTTAAAGGATCCTAATCACAAATTTAGGTGTCTTACTTAAAGCTATAGATTTAGATTTCCATCTCATTTCCAATAAAAACCTAACTTAAAAACCATAAGAACAACACGTAAACAAGACATTAGTACCTATCAATCTTCATTGTCAAGATCAAAAGAGGCCTTTAACTTAAGTTTGACCAATCTAGTCCAATAATCTCCCATTTCTTTATTTTGACAACTTAGATTGATTTTACTTAAGGAAAATGAATTGCATGAGTGTGAAGTTGAGATGGTTAATGATTTTAAATAGAAAAACTTATTGATCAAATAATTTGTTAAAGATTTATAAGTTTGAATTAGATTGCTCCTATTACTCCCCCTCAACTTATACTTCCCTTATGATATATCGTACACATTCTTTTACTACTATTTCTCTCCCCCTTTAGCAAGATCAAAAAGAGAGTAAAGTTTAAACATTGAAGTAAAGGTGCATGGTTGTCAAATGTATGAAACATAAATTAAGATAGAACAATCACATAGAATAAATAAGTATATGAAACAAGTATAAAGTAATTAAATAAGATGAGAAGTAACAATGGCCAAGAAAAATAACACTTTTATCTATTAAGAGCTATGGGATCACATACTTACAAGAACATAAAGAAACAAATGAAAATACTAAAAGCTTAAGAAAAAAGTTAGAATATTGGAGAACTATCATCGTCTTCTGACTCATCAATTTCTTCATTTGTTCTTCCACCTTGAGTTTCATCACCTTCCTCAACTTCTTGATCATCCTATTCTTTAGGAGTGTCTTCCCAGTCCTCAAAATCAGGAAGGTGGCAAGGAGTAGCACCCACTTTTTCTAGAAGATTCACCAAATCACTATAGAGGTGGGAGAGTAGAACAAATCTTCTCTTGATTATCTTCATAACCTTGTCTAGTTTCTTATTGATTGAGGAGAGAGAGATTGCAGAGGATTTTGTTTTAGACTTAGGTTGGGGAGGTGGAACTGATTGAACACCCTCTTCAATAACTAGCCTATTCCTTTTTTAGGCTTAAGAAGTTTCTAACTTCTTAGCCCTAAATGAACCTAAGGTGTATGTGTAGGAATCAGGGTGTATGACCTTGGCATTTATAAGGTGAGGCAAGTCTAGAAAGTTATGGGATGGCAAGTACTTTTTAATGAGGAATTTTTCATTTTCCTTATTGAGTGCACCCATATAATGATATATAACAGTTACATGAGAGGGTAGAAGAAATTGGCTTTTTGGTAGTATTCATATAAATTAATTGATCCGCAAGGTAATAGCTAGTTTGGATAGTTTTATTCTTAGTCAAGCAGAATAGAAAGGCTAGGTGTTTTTGAGAGACCTTCTCATTAACATCACCTTTTGCATTGACAGAGAATGTCATGATACGATGAATAAGCCAGTTGGGAAGGGTTCAAATATATTTGGCTAGAGAGGTTTTTAGGGCATGTTTGGTCTTAATAGAAATTTCAGACCAAAACTTAGAGTATATGATATCAAGTGCAGAGATGATGAAAGGAATGTCATCCCTAGCTTGGAGATTAAATAGATTGAAGAGTTGTTCAAAAATAATAAAAAATGGATCCCCAAAAGCCTTGAATATCAACCCATACTGACTTTTTTGTGATTCTGCTCTTTGACTCAAGGTCAATGTGCACATGAATTCTTGCACTATTTATTCGTAACCAGGCTTGTCTCAGAAGATAAACTCATTCCAGCCCAGATTAGAAAGCAGGCATGGATTTCATCCTTGATTCTAATTGATTCAAGGAGAAAGGTTGAAGGAATCTTATTTGCTTGGATGATTTTTGAAGAACTGGCTTTGTAACAGTCTTTTTCTTCCTTGGTGATCCCTTTCATCATGTGAAGTACAGGAAGACTAGAGGGTTGGGCTATGCCCTTCCTTTTTTCTGCTCTAGAAGCTTTCTTTGGAGCTATTAGAGATAAGAGAGGATTTGAAAAAGGTTTAAGGTGTAAAAATGAAGAGAGATGAAGTAATCTTGCAAACAAGAGTTAGAACACTGTTACAAAGGTTTAAATAGGCTAAGAAAAGGTGTAAAAATAGTAACAAATGGTCAAATTTGCATTTAATGAGGGGATGCCATTGGTTGGCAGTAAAATTAGTTAATGCTTGGTAGTTACTCAAATTCGCGACCACAAACTATATTTCGCGATATCTAATTACAAAAAATCTGAGTAATGGACAAAAATTCCTTAAAAATTGATAGGGTCAATAGTCAAGACTTTTGAATTTTGAAAATTTTGAGGTGGAGATTGAAAATAGTGACCGCAAAATGATGGATGGCAGATGAATTGACAAGTACCTACAAATTGCAACTGTGAAAAAAAAGTAATGACCGCGAATTACAAGGCAAGAAAAGTAAATATGAAAAGATAAGATTTAACCATTTAAGATGTGATCCACTTAATCTATTGATGTTTAATTCATTCAAATTGGCACAGAGAAGTACAATTACATAAAGAATTGAGATATCCAATGAAGTATACTTACACATTCATCAAATATAACAAACAATTATTCAAAATAATATACCTAACAAAGACTATTATAAAAGATCTAATTTTCACTCCAAGGAGCTTCCATCAAGCATTTTCAACTTTCTCTTAATGAAGTTCATCCTTTCTTCATTGGGAGGTTTTGCGAAAATATCCACAAGTTGATGGTTAGTGTTAATCAACTCCAACACTACATCACCATTTTGGACATGATCTCTAAGAATATGATGCCTAATGTCTATATGTTTACTCTAAAAGTGTTGGATGGGATTCTTTGAAAGATTTATTATACTATTATTATCACATTTCATGGGAATGTGATCAACAACTTTTCCATAATCCATTAATTATTGTTTCATCCAAAGAACTTAGGTGCAACAATAACCCGCAGCCATATATTTTGCATTGGTGGTGGATAAGACAACTAAAACTTACTTCTTACTAAACCAAGACACTAAGCATCCGCTTATGAACTGACAAGTACCAAAAGTACTCTTTCTATCTAAAAGACCACCGACATAATCTACATCCAAATAATATATAAGGCTAAATGATAAATCTCTATAATACCATAAACCTAAATGTAATGTGTCATATAGATATTTAAAAATCATTTTAACAACGTTAAAATGTGATTCTTTAGGGCAAGATTGAAACCTAGCACACATGCATACACTAAACATGATGTCGAGTCTAAAAGCAGTAAGATAGAGTAGAGAACCAATCATACCTTGATATCTCCTCTCATCAACAGACTTATCAGATTCATCCTTGTCTAGTTTGATGGTATCATTCATTAGTGTCTTTGCTATTTTACATCTTTCCATGCCAAATTTCTTGAGAATATCCTTTGTATACTTGGCTTCGTTGATGAAAATCCCTTCTTTGACTTGCTTGATTTGTAGGTCAAGAAAAAATTTGAGCTCTTATATCATGCTCATCTCAAATTCCTTAGTCATTCACTTAGTAAAATCCTTACAAAGAGATTCATTAGCAGCACCAAATATGATATCATCAATATATATCTGCGTAATGAGTGTATCATGATTGTGCCTTTTAATAAACAATGTTGAATCAACCTTCCCCTTTTCAAAATCATTTAGAAAAAAAAAATGAACTAAGCCTTTCATACCAAGCTCTTAGAGCTTGTTTTAAACCATATAAGGCTCTATTCAGCTTAAAAACATGATTTAGAAAGATATGAGATTCAAAACCAGGAGGTTATTCTACATAAACTTCCTTCTCAATGAGACCATTCAACAATTCACTTTTGACATCCATTTGGAAAAGTTTGAAATTCATGTGACATGCATATGTTAAAGAATCTTAATGGCCTCTAATTTTGCTATGGGGTCATAAGTTTCATCATAATCAATGCCTTCCTCTTAGTTGTATCCCTTAGTAACCAATCTAGCCTTATTTCTACTGATGAAACCTTGCTCATCTAACTTATTCCTAAACACCCATTTGCATCCTATAATAGGGTGTTCCTTAGGCCTAGGGATAAGTTCTCATACATTGTTTCTCTCAAATTGGTTGAGTTTCCCTTGCATAACAATTACCCAACTCTCATCATCAAAAGCCTCATCAATAGATTTTGGCTTAAATGATAGATAAATGCAAGATTATTATCTCAATATCTAATACGTACACCCTTAGAGGTATCATCAATGATTAGATCTTTGGGTGATATTTGGAGAATCTCTAATCCTTAGGAAGATCTTGATTTGAGGTTTCCACTTGTTAATGTTGAGGTTCCTTTTCTTCTCTTGATGACTTGCCTTCATAATAGTCTCTATCCATTTCTCTTGTGGTTGACTCTAACTCTAATTTTCAAAGTCACCTACAAGATTATCAACAAGAGAACCTTTCCCAAGATCAAGTTTACTAGATTATCAAACACAATATTCATAGACTCTTCAACAACCATGGTACTCTTATTGAAAACCCTATAGCCTTTGCTAGAGGTGGAATATCCTAGGAAGATTCCTTCACTTGTTTATGAATCAAATTTTCTAAGATTATCCTTGGTATTTAAGATATAACACTTGCATCCAAACACTCTTAGGTATGACAACTTAGGCTTTCTACCATTTCAAAGCTCATAAGAGGTTTTATTAAGAATAGGTCTTTTGAAACATGATTTGCAATGTAACATGAATTATTGATAGCTTTAGCCCAAAAGTAATTAGGCAATGAATACTTATTGAGCATAATTTTAGCCATCTTTACTTGTGTTCTATTTTTCCTCTCTATAACACCATTTTGTTATAGTGTTATAGAAGTTGAAAAGTTATGAAAAATCTCATTCTCTAAGTAATAAGATTTGAAAGATTCATTTTGAAATTCTTTATCATGGTCACTTCTTATAGAAGAGATGAAGTAACCCTTTTTATTTTGAACTCTTTTTGCAAAACTTTTAAAAGCATCAAAAGTGTCATGCTTATGAGCTATAAAAGATACCCAAACAAACCTAGAGTAATCATCAACTAAGACAATTGCATAATATTTTCCACCTAAACTAGCACTCCTAGTAGGTCCTTTCAAGTCCATATGGATAAGTTGAAGAGGTCTAGATGTACTTACATCATTCTTTGCTTTGAAAGAGGATTGATGTTGTTTTCTCATTTGGTATCTTCCATATGTCTTGTCTTTAGAGACCTTTAGCTTAAAAGACCTTCCTCTAGCTTTCCTTTTGATAAACTTTGTAGGAGCTCTATGCTAACATGTCTAAGTTTTTTATACGAAAGCCAAGCTTTATTGCTAAGTGACACAAGACATTTGAAAGATTGGTTAGCCAAATTGTTTAAGTCAATTAGTTTGGTATTGCCCTTCCTTTCACCCTTAAAGACTACTTTTTTACCCACCAAAGTGGTAACTCGACATTCTCTAGGGTCAAAGATGACTTTATTACCCATATCACATAATTGACTTAGACTAAGCAAATTATATTGTAAACCATATACAAGTAAAAAAAATCATCAATGAGAGAACAACCATTCTTACCAATAGTGTCAATATCAATTACCTTACCCTTCGCATTATTTGTAAAAGTGACATTACCACCTTCCTTCTCTTTTAAGGTTATGAATAGTTTCTTATTGTCTGTCATGTGCTTTGAGTATCCACTATCCATATGTCAATCATTCACTTTATTGGTGGCTGCCAAACAATCCTACACAACACAAATAAATCATTTTTATTTTGGTACCCAAGCATACTTGGGTCCTAAAGGGTTAGGCCTAGAAGGATTCTCTAATTTGAAGTGAGCCTTCCTAATGTAACAATGATTGTTGATGTGACCAAACTTCATGCAATAGTGACATTGGAGTTTAGACTTGTGTGTTTTCCTCCTATATATGGCTTTGGTATGAGTAATGGTATTTCTCATACCATCATGATGTGACTGTGAGCATTAGCATGAATGGTTGGGTGTAAAAATGAATTTTTTGTGTGTTAGGGTGAACATGTTTCTTGGTGTAAATATATGCATCATTAGCTTTCTTTGGCATAGGTTTTGAGCCTTGATGTGCCTTCCCTTCCCCCTTGGTTAATGGCGGCTTATTGCTTTGAACACTTTTTCTTCCAACTACCTCAATACTAGATGTTTGAGGTGTTGAGGCTTTAATGAAGGTTGTAAGTGAAGATGTAGATGAAGAGGCCCCATTGAAGCCTAGACCATATCTAACTAAAGGAGGTCTTTGAGATATAATGAGTGTATCCAAAGCTTCCTTTCCCTTATAGAGATGAAATTTTTAAGTTCTATAACTTCATCCTTTAAAGAATCATTCCCCTTTCTCAAGGAGTTTAGGGAAGAAGTTGATTTAGAAAGACTCAACATATTTCTTGAGTTCTTCATTAGAAGTACTCAATTCAGTTATAAGATTATTCAAGGATTTAATTCATTTACTAGTTTAAAGCATTTTTTCTTATAAGATTTAATTTGTGACTTATATTTGTCACATTTCAAAGTGAGAGCTTTTAAAAACTCATCATCTATATCATCTAATTCATCATACTCTTCATAATAATGGGGTGAAGGGATTTCCTTATTTAAAGAGTCATCTTGTGCCATAAAGCATAAATTTACAATTTCCTCCCCTTCATCCTCTTCACTTGAGCTGTCATCCCAAGTTACCTTGAAGCTTTTCCTCTTATCCTTGTCCCTTTTCTTCTTCTTCTTTAATTTAGGGCAGTCACACTAGATGTGGCCTTGTTTGCCACATTCATAGCATGTAACCTAACCCATTCTTTCCTTGAGGTTTGAAGTTGTTTTCTTGAAGTGTCTTTTATCTTTTCTTCTTCTTATCAGCTCTTTTGTTCTTTTTGAAAGCATGCCCAACTCCTTCTCCTCTTTGTCACTATCTTCCTCACTTAAAATAATATTTGGTTCCTTTTCTTTTAATGACGATTTGAGAGCCAAGGTCTTATTTTTTGGTTTGTCTTTTCTGTCTCCTTGCCCTCTCATCTTCTTCATTTCTTCATCCTTTTTTAAGGTTACTTCATGAGTTAGAAGCTTGCTTATGAGAAAATCAATTTGCACTTTCCCAATCTCTGGATTTTACTTTTAGATACTGCAAACCCTAACACTAAATTTCTCAAGAGGTAAAGATTTAAGAATTTTTTAGTTTACCTCATGATTGGTGAGAATCCTTTTGAATTTCTTCATGTTTGTGACATTAAAAGAAGCCTTCTCATCATATCTGTGATGCTTTCATTCTTCTTCATCATAAATAGCTCCCATTTGGTCACATACATCTTTATCTTACTATACTTCACCAATGTAGTGCCTTCATGGTAGTTTTCCAAGTTATTTTATATCTCATGAGCTGTGAGGCAATGTTGGACCATTCCTATTTCTTATCTTGATAGAGAACTAAAAAGGATTGTCATAGCTCTGTTATTCCTTCTGTTAGATCTCTTGTAATCTTTAACCCATTCTTCTTTTGGGATCAATTCTTCACTTTCATCCACCACCTTAGTAGGTGACTTCCACTCTTTTACTACGATGTCCCTAAGATCCACCACATCGTTATCCAAGTATATTTTCATCCTACACTTCTAATGAGTATAGTCATGTCCATCAAAATATAGCTTGAGATGGGGGTGAATTTTTTCTTATGCCATGATCTTTTCTCATGCAATTAAGCCTTCAAATGAGACTTAGCTCTAATACCACTTATTGGCTCTTAAGCACTAAGAATGGGAAGCTAAAAAATTTGAAGGGAACAAGAGGTGTTTAGCAAATGGAGAAAGAGTAGAAATAATGAACACAAGATATTTATAGTGGTTAGGGTGTTAACAAACCCTACGTCCACTTCCCAATTTTTCATAACTGTGTATTTCACTCAACTTAAAATGGTGTTTCCAAGCTCACACCAAACTTGTACAATTTATTTTTATGGCTCATACACAACCCTACAATTTATGTTTCAAGGCTCACACAAAACCTCACTCAAGTGTTTTACACAAGCTCACACTTTAAACTATTACAAGAGTTTTGATAGCTAGGCTAACTCTCAACCTAATTACAATGGTGTTTAATGCTTACACCAAACAACAAGAACTCATAATCAAAGAATAAGAAGTTATGAAGCAAATTTGTAAGAGTTTAGCTACAATTAATGAAATTCTCTTACATTCATGTCTATTTTATGGAGTATCTATAACAACCACCAAAGAGATGTTACTAACAAACTATGCCTAAATCTCTGAGGTAAGCTAGGCAGATTTTACATTAAATTCCTATCAGACAGAAGTCATAGTCGTGATTGGCATTTCTTGATCGCAGTTTTCCAATTTACACTAAAAAGACTAAAATCATAGTAGAGAGCCTCATTTTGTATCTAATGGCTGGTCCACATATTGTACCATTGGTGTTCCAAGAAATATAGCTGTTGTGTTTGACTAACTAACCAAAAGTTGTGGTCGTGATTGAGATCCTTCTTGGACATGACAGGGACCGTGAAACCTTTTGTTTGGTGAGGAGAAAACACTTTCTTAGGTCGCGATTGTGACAGGTGCTTCGCCCTTGTGAATTTTGATATCCAACATTTTCATTGGATATTTGGCATGTTATGGTTACAAACTCAGTTCCCTCCTTTAAGCTATGAAATTTGAGGTAGCAATTATTGACGCGAACACCACTATGAATCTCTCTATATGTCATTCAAGTCTCCCTTGGCTGGATTGCAACTTCAATTTGCTTTGCAAATTTATCTAGCTCAAGTTCATCCATTCTTGTTGCAAGGTCGTGGTCATGATTTAGAGGATCATGACCAAGAATTTGGATGTCTTACTCAAAGCTAGAGATTTAGACTTTTATCCAACTTCTAATTAAAATTTAACTTAAAAACTGTAAGAACAACACTTAAACAAGACATTAGTACCTATCAATCTTCATTGTCAAGATCAAAAGAAACCTTTGACTTATGTTTGACCAACCTAGTCCAATAAATACCATATGATACCAATTATTGTGTTTGTCTAAGATTTCATTTTTCAAAGATTCATTTTCATTTCCCAAAATCTTATTTCTATAAAAAAGATTTATCTAAGTCATTATTTATTAATTTTACAGCCTTAATCAGATTTTCTATTATGAACATGTTTTTGATATCATCATTAATTTTACATACCTTATTAAGAGAGTTCCTAATTGATTCATCCTCTATGGCCATTAGACATTTAACTTTCACTTTCTTTATGGGCTTCCTCCTTTTTATCCATTTATTGCAAGAAAATTTATCATCACTTGTGGATGTGGAATTCATTAAGCTCCTTCTCCTCCTTTTCTCTTGATGATACTCTTCTTGCTCTATTGACATGTTGCTTCCTCAACTTTAAATAGGTCCATTTTTTAGGAAGCTTTCGTAGGAAGAAGACTTAATGGTTTCCATGACTATATACCTTTTACAATTAAGCTACAATAGAGGTTAGGCTCTAATACCAAATGTTAGACTGAGTGGCAAAGGTGGCAACCCAAGAAGGGGTGAATTGGGTTGTAAAAAGAAAAAAACACAACCAAATATTATGAAAGTAATAAACAGACAAATCAAACATAAAGATTTTTATAGTGGTTTGACAATGTACCTACTTCACTCCCCATGTTTTCACTTAGGCCTTTTTATTCCTTTTGAGGTTCAGGAACAACCTTTCCTTTTTCAAGGTTCAAAGACAAACTTCTCTTTTCAAGGTTGAAGGATAACCTTCCCTTTTCTAGGCTCAAGGACAACCTTTTTTTTTTACAGGTTCAGGAAGAATCTTTCCTTTTACAGGCTCAGGAATAACCTTCCCCTTGGTATTTTTCTAGGCACAATATCAACATTTCCTTCTACAGGTTTAAGAAGAACCTTCCCTTTTACAAACTCAAGAAGAACCTTCCCCTTGGTATTTTTCTAGGCACAATACCAACCTTTACAACCACTAGTAAGAAAAGATCCAAGTAGTGTCTATGCTTTTCAAATAGGAAGCAAATACACCATTAGGACACAAGTAAACCTACTCTTAACAAAAACAAACTCACTTTACCCAAATACAAAGCAACACCATAAAAAGATTACAAAAAGACTTGTTAAAAATGTTTACAAATTATTCATAAGGTTTCTCAAAGTTTCTCCTTATTCCTAGTCTCCAAAAGATGTTCTTATATAACTGAACTCCAAAACTAGCCGTTAGAACAGTTGATGTTATATCTGATAGCTTTATTACAAAATAAGCCATTAGAGATGACAACACCCATTGTTTTTTATCAACACTCATTTAATGTTAACTTCCAATGCCAGTAATCCATTATTCAACATCTCTTGGCTTGACTACATTGCTTATTAGAGCAGGAAAAATAGTTTTTGTCCATTTTCGAAAAGCTTGAACTTTATGCTTTATTTTTCAAACTATGCATGATTGTTTTCCATGCCCGTTAAGCAATTCAAAATTCCTATTGGAAACTCCTTCAATGTCTGTTGAGAAGGGCCAATACTCGTTTTGAGTTCCAAAAACTTTAGCTTAAGCTTAGATACCTTTCCTACTCCTATTGCAAATATCCAATGTCTATTGTTAGGGTAGATCAATATTAGTTATGAAACTTCAACGCCCATGGCTAGATCCAACATAACTCAACTTGGAGCACTTTCAATGCTTGTTACAAGAGGATAATGCCCATTACGAGGTCCAAAAGACTTTGACAAAAGGACAATAATCAATCAATGCCCATTGCTTATCCTTCAATGCATGTTGAATGGTCCAACATCCATTGAACTTTCGCAGCACCCATTGAACTTATTTTGGTCGTTTAACGTTCATCGGGTCTTGAGATCATATGTTTTCTAAACATTCTCCTCCTAACATTCACAACAATCTCCCCTTTTAACATTCGTCGAGTATGTTCAAATCATCTAAAAACACTAAAGTACAAAGATTAGAACTTCTCTTAGTTTTGTTATAGTTTTGTTATCTTTCAAAACAATAGTTTTATTATCATTCAAAACACATCATTAAAAGTAAAGGAGAGAGTCCAATGCCTTGGGGTCACATGTTTTCCAACCATTCTCCCTTTAGTATCCATAACATGGGAAAGAGATTAGGAACCCCCTAACCACTTGAATTTAGGGATCTGACCTTTAGGCATCTTTAGGCCATAATTACCATTTTGGCCTTATTATTGATTGATTTAGTTATCGATCCTTAGCATGTTCTAGCATATCACATCAAGCACATCATCTCAAGGTATTACATATGCATATGGGGATGAGGGGTACAATCATGTATCAAAAGGGTGGTCAGTGTAGATATGCAAATCAAGATAAAAAGGCATATGCATCTCAAGCTATAAAAAGAAATCAAACATGTTAGCCATCATATTATAATCAAAGTGATAAATAAATTAAACAATCTATGTTTAAAGTATACCATCAATCCATACACTTCCCATTCCTATAATCATCTCTAAGCTCAGGGGTCCTAGCATGCATCTATGTACAAGTATCACATTATCCATAATTCCAACATCACGTGAATAAACAATGATGATAATAACATATAAAGCATAAATATATAGTTGGGGAGTATAAAGTATAGACATGTAATGTAAGGATCACATGTAAATGCACTTAAAGAATGGTGGAGGCCTTGGGCAAGTCATCAATTCATCATATTGGGATCCTAAGATCATTGGATCATCATCCAAAGTTTGTTCAAAAGAGTTAGAATATCCTTGTCGATACCATTAACCATTTTAGAGGTTAGGATATCAACATGATCTAAAGAAACTTTCAAAAGGACAATAATGTATTTAGTGCATAAAATATAAAATGTAGCAAAAATAGAGGTAATAACATCTCTCCCCAAACCTGCTCAAATGAACACCTTAAAAGAAAATTGGAGGAATGAACAGGCTAGGTAGTTAGTCACTCCTCTATGATAATGGTGGTTAAGCATATAAAACACTTACCACCATAAACAACACTAAAAGTAATGACTTATAAGGTCATTGAGATTGTAAATTCCTATCTCAATCCTTGCCAAAAACATAATTAAAATAGAATGAATAGTATAATTGAAAGAGGAAAGAATGAATAGGAAGAAATTGAAAATCCTAAAATCGTAAAAAACCAAACCCTTCTCTTGATCCTAGCTCTATTTATTGAAGGAATATGCATCCTAGACCATGAGGCCTACCCTTATTCTATTATAAGAATGAAATAAAAATGAATGAAGAAAAAGGAAAAAAAATGGATTATCTCCTCAGTCAAAGAGGATTGTACAAACCAACTAATAGTCTACACATGCCACTAATAAGTCTGTATAGACTGTTGAAACAATGATTTTACAAAATGAAAAAGAAAAAAGAAAAGGGAATAAGGGAAGGGGTAATGGATGCCTTAGATGCTTTTTGTAGCTTGTCTTGCCCTTGGAGGCACTAGAGTTCTTACTTATTTCTCCAAAATGCAATGGGAAGTGCACAAAGTTAAGTGATAATACTTAGGTTTTAACTTAGATCTTAGTATGAATAACTTGAGTGTTTAGTTTTTATGTCTTAGGGTGAGTTGAGTTTTAATTTTGGCAAAGTAACCTTAGGGTTCAAGAGCCTCTCCCTCCTCTTCAAATAGGGAGGTATTTATAGAGAGGAGATAAGTGCACCTAAACTAGAATGGCTTTAGTTGCACCAAATACATGACCCTCAGTAAATAGGATCAATGAAGGTTTTAAATTTAGGTTTTTTAAGTTGTTTATATAACTAAGGGATTGGCTATACAAACTTGAAGTTGGTTAAACTACTATATGCGAGTCAATAGTGAACTATTCTAAAATCTTCATTATGTTAGGGTTAAGAACATAGTTGTACCACCACATATGTTTATACAACCATCTATGTTGGCTGAACAACCATCTAAAGATTGTTTAGTGGTTTTTAGATTGGGCTTATGGGCTTAGTTTTAGGCTTAGTTTGATTTAAGGTTCCCCTAAGCCTTATTCCTTCTTTTTGTAATCTTTCCCTTGCTCTTTGGGGAATTGATTCTATTAGTTCTCATCATTGGACTTACATCCTATGGCCTAAAATCTAATGCTCACAAAGGGTGTGATAAAGAATTAAGGGATAAGAGAGAGAAATCAATTTTTCTCGTCAATGGCTTCATCTACCAATTCAACCTACAATTCAAGTAAGTTTTTACATCATGTTATGTATATGTTATATTGTAAAATATTTAATTTTAAAGATCTTTAGGGGTTTCTCTATGATGTCATGTTATGGCTAAAACTAACACTCATAAGCAAGCATATCATGAATCCAAAGCAATAATCTTAAAGCATAACTCAAACAAACTAGAATAATGTTATATAGATCACAAATCATGGAACATAAACATGCATTATCATCCAAACTATTAACATATACTAACAAAATCATAATAAGATTAAAAAAATTTTAGGAACAAAAAATGAGGGCCAACAAAGCTTTTTATAGGCCATACATGTATAAGGAATCATTATGTATATGTGCATAGCATATGCACATACACATATAGCGATGCAGACATGTAGCTAAAATCTATGTAAATTAATAAAAAAAAAAGCCAATTTAATAAAATTATAGACAATACACACACACACACACACACACACACACACACACACACATAGAGTTTCCAACATTATAAATAAACATGCTAGACCATCAAAATGAACATACAATTATAAAACATCAAAACCTAAAAGTATTTAACATAAAAGGAAGATTTTAAACATGTAATAAGCACTAAAGCTGACTAACAAGTCTAAAAACACCAAATAAAACCTAAAATAAAGCCATTATCATACAAGGCCAAAGCTATCATATGCCATATGCATATGGGATGCACATAGATGTAAGAGTCATATGCTTGTATGGGTATCAATCCACATATATGTATGTAAGGACAACTATAGCCAGAAAATGCGAATAAGTTGTTTAAGCCATTTTAAAGGGGTTTTCATGCAAAAGGAAGCTTATTAAACATCTAATAGAGAAGAAAAAACCTAACTAAGTATATAAAAAAAATCTAAACAAAAGGTTAAATGGGTTTTACCTATATATTTTATAGGTCATGTTCTTACTCTTTAAGCTTTGGTTTTGATCTTCAAGATGCCAAGGTTATTTTTTAATGAACTTTAGACGTGTTTCATGTCTCTAAATACTCCAACCTTCCACGTTTCCTTGGTTTCTCCTTATTTTCCCACCAAGCTTAGGTCCTTACCATCTTAGCTTAGTTATTAATCCCCAAAGGTGATAGATGGGTTTTGGATGA
This sequence comes from Omphalea diandra, assembly GCA_949677035.1. Taxonomy (NCBI): domain Eukaryota; kingdom Viridiplantae; phylum Streptophyta; class Magnoliopsida; order Malpighiales; family Euphorbiaceae; genus Omphalea; species Omphalea diandra. Next base: position 26,030 of record CATIWR010042797.1, read on the forward strand.
TATAAGGGTTCTATTTTAGAGTTTTTAAGTATAACATCTATATAAGGTTTTCTTTTCTTTTATTTCCTCTTTTTATTGGTTACAGTTGTTTTAGTATTTTTAGGATAAAGAGGAGAAGAAAAAGATAGGATTTTGGAGCTAAACTTTGGGAGTTAAGGAAAATGTGGGTTTTATTGTAAAAATTATGGTTTTTCTCTTAAGTGGTTGACCTTCCTTGAAATATATGTTAAATGGGTTTTAAACAAAGTCGAAAAAATATTCTAGAGTTAAGGTTTTATGAGTCTAAGGATAATACAAGTATTCAAGTTGACATATGCATATACAAATGTTCTATATGCTTATACATATAAGCCTTCTTAGTATATGTTTATAATTTTGCCATTTTCACCTCTTTAATGATCCATCACCCTTTTTAAGGTTTCTCAACCTCTCAAAGAAGTTGACCCACACTCCAAACATAGACAAAACCATTGTTCAACTTCCAAATATATTAAAATAATCAGATTAAACAATAATTTTTAAGAAGTCTTCATTAAGTGTTTGCCATGTAAATAAGTCAAAAAATTTAATGTATATAATGACTATTTAGGGTACTTAAATAATTATTCAGCCTTTGAATAAACTATTCCAGAGAGGTCTTTAGGTTATTCACACTACAGGATTTCATAGAATATTAAACTTTATATTGAATAGTTTTTATAGTTATTAAATGAGTATCCCAACCTTAAATATGTTATTCTCTTAAGATGTTCTATAAAGCTTTAGGTCATACAGCACAATAGACACTTTGGTTTTTCACTCCTCTAAATTGTCATTTAGCCTTCTAAAGTGAGTGTTCCAATGGGCCATTCAATTGACTTTTAAGGCTTTAACACATTAGCAACTTTGGTTTTCCATTTTTTCATCTTGAACAAGCTATTTACTCTTCTAAATGGTTGTTTAGACTTTTTGAACAAGCATTTCAACAATTTATTCATCCTTCTAGACGTTCTTAGCTCTTAAGTTAAGTCTTCCTTTTGAATGAATGTTTAACCCTTTTGAATGGGAATTTTATGAGGCTTTCAACCTTGCATTGAATGGGAATTTTAGCCTTGAATTATATTTAGCTTCATGTTGACGATTTTAAAGCTTTTCTAAAAGCTATCAAACTTTGAGGATTACTCTTTCAGGTTATGAGGCTAAGTATAAAGGTTCACAGGCTTTTTTCAATATTTGAAATCCTTTAGTAAAGTTTTCAAATGTCCTCCTAATTTTTTAACTTTCTTTAAACTATAAAATACTTGCATTAAGAATATATAATTATACATAAAACACTTGCACACAAAATTAATAAACAATAATTATTTATTATCATCAAAATAAGAATTAAAATTATAAAATTTAATAACAACTAAAAGTGTCATAATATTATAAATTTAATATGAGTTTGTTCATATTTATTAAAAAATGAAACTATAATTTTTAAGTCAACTAATAAATATGGGTCAAAATTTCTTGTTGTGCTTAGAGACGAAAAATGTTTAGCTATCTCTACGAAAACAAAAATTATCCATAGATTTACCCATATGCATGGAAATTGGTCCTCATAGGGGTGTCAAAATGGGTCATGACACACAAACATGATTCGACCAACACATAAAATTAATGGGTTAGGGTTGAGTTTAAGTAGGTTCGCATCATCGATGGGTCGATCCATTTATGACACATATTAAATGGGTCGTGTAATGAATTAACACCCGAACTCATTACAACTCATTTAATTTTATGTATCGTATCAATTTGATATAATTTATTTATAATTTACATAATTCATGTGGAATATCAAGGTTAAAATGACCATTTGTATAAAATATAAAGATGTTCCTTATATATTTATATTTATTGACAATAATTTAGATGATATTTATTTGAAACTTTTTATGTGTTTGTATTTATTTATAAGAATATTTAAACTTTGATGTCATATTAATTTTTATTTAGATTTATTATTATTTTTTTATTTTAAACTGTGAAAATATATAATTATGGATAATATTTTAATTAATTTGAGTAAAAATAATATTTTTATGTTATAAATTTATACAGGTTACATAGGTTGTGTTGAGTTCTATAATTCATGTACAATCTAATTAAGTAAACAGGTTACACATATCATATTTGTGTAACATGTATAAATTTTGTGCATTGTTAGGGTTGGTATATCCTGACACGATTAACAAATCGTGTTTGCATTGAGCTTAATCGTGTCATATGAGTGAGTTGACATGACATGAATATGATTTGGAAATCCATTTTGACATCCCTAGGCCTTCACTTTAGTATATTCAATAATTGTTCGTTGGCTAAAGTACCAAATAAACCCCTAAAGTGGTTCCAAAGTGACAATAAAGGACAAAATAAACTTTTTCATCAAATTTACCCCTAAACTTGTATTATTTCATCATAATTAGTTAAAATTACTCCTAATCTTATTTTATTTCATCATAAAAGTCTTTTTTTCATCAAAATTATCACTGATCTTGTATTATTTCGTTATAAAAGTTCAAAAATACTAATTGAGGAGAGTGCACGTGTTATAAGCGCATTTTAACAAAACCAGACTCAGATAACATAGCTTCCCCTAAATCATTAAATCTTTATATCCCAAAAACACAAGCTTCACTTTAATAATAAGATTTTATTAATTGAAGAACACAAAAGATCGATGTCTTCATAAAGCAATAATTCTTTTTGTGTTATTCAATTGCAGCAGATGTATAGAGAAATGAGTTAAACAGGAGTATAATGATGTGCAAAAAGTACTGCTAAAAATTTTTATTTTATAATTTAATAAATTATATTTTAAAAAAATAATTTAAAATGATAAAAATAAAATATTTGTCTTGCCAGAAATTCTCATGGGGTGAAGAGCCCTTACAAAGTAGAGATCGGAGCAAAATTCTCTCCATTAGGTTTTATGATGAAATAATACAAGATTGAGAGTAATTTTGATAAAAAAAAAGACTTTTATAATAAAATAATACAAGATCGAAGGTAATTAATTTTAAGGAAATAAGATAAGTTTATAGGTAAATTTGACGAAAAAGTTCATTTTATTCTTTATTGTTACTTTGGGACAAGTTCAAGAGTTTATTTGGTACTTTAGTTATTATTGGTTTTATAAGTAACTTCATGGTTAATTCAAGTGTTGAATGATTTGTTAATTCTTTATTTATTTCAATTTAATTTTAAAATTCAATTTAAATGAATAAAATTTTATATATTAACCATGATTAATTATGATTGACTCCTAATCTAAATCAAGGATACCAACTACAAAAAATTATGATTGAGAAGATCATACATGCAATTCTTAATTTTAAAATTATAGTTGTTTCAAGATTTGAATTATAGTACTTTGATTGATAAAAGTGAAAATAAAACTAATCCAATTTTCCTAAAATCTAGATATGGATATTTTATTTGATTGATTTGCTAAGTCTACTCTCTATGTACATATAAATTTTAAGCTCTGCTAAAGTAATATAGCATTTGGAATTAAGAAAATATAAAAATTCTATTAAACTAATTTATTTGGGCAATATCATATTTAGAACAAGTAATAAATTTTATCTGTTAGGTTTCAAATTAATTCATTTTAAAAGAAATCAATCAATAACTACATAATTTTAGAATAAATTCATTCATTTAACAAAAAAAATAAAAATATCTTTATTTAAATTAAACATCTATTTGTAAATGAGGATAAAACAATGTTGGCCCTAGTGTATCAAGAAGGGGGGTTGAATTGGTGGCAAATTTGAAGTTTTTATTTTGGATGAAGCACACAAGAATGAAAGATTTTGAGAAAGGCTAGGAGAAGAACACAAGAGTTTTATAGTGGTTCGAGTATTAACCAACCCTACATTCATTCCCTAATTCACCAATTGGGTATTTCACTCAATCTCTAGTATTTTACAAGCTCACACTGAACTTAGTGTTTAGGCTCACACCAAACCTTACAAGTATTTTTCCATGGCTCACACTCAACCTAGTGTTCTAGGCTCACACCAAATCTTACAAGTGTTTTCCCAAGGCTAACACTCAACCTATATAAGAGTTTTCTAAGGCTCACTCTCAAACCTATACAAGAGTTTTCTATACAAGGGCTAACTCCCAAACTAACCCAAAAGGTGTAAAGCTCACACCAAACTATGTACAAAGAAATAAAAAATTAAAGTTGAGAAATAACTTTGCAAGAGTTTTGGCACTACCAATAATTCTTCTCTTGCATTAACATCAGTTTGGTGGAGTATTTATAGCCCACATCTACCAAAGAGATGTTACTCTAAAACTATAAATAAATCTCCAAGATGTGCTAAGCAGATTCAGCATTAAATATTTGTCACGCTGAAGTCGCGGTCACTACTGACTTTTCGCGGTCATGAAATTCCAATTGCAGCTGAAAATACCATTGGTGTCTAATGGTTAGTCCACGTGGTAGCTCCTCATTCATCCATCAGGAGAATATAGTCGTTGCATTCTAACTGCTCACAAAAGTCGAGGTCGCGATTAAGACATAACACGGACCATGAATTCTTCTATGATTCAGCCAATGATCCTTTAGGTGACTCGCAGCCGCAAATTCGCCCTCAAATTTCTCTAACCCAGCTTCATTCTTTCTTATAGCAGTGTCGCAATCGCGATTTAGGGGATACCGGCCTCGAATTTTCTATTCTTTTAAAAGACAGAGATTTTGACTTCAATTAAAGATAAATCTTATAAACTGTAAAAACAACACTTAAAATTGACATTAGAACTTTCAATTTATATTGTCAAGATCAAAAGAGAGTTTTGACCTAGGTTTGAATAACCTAGTCTAACAAACAAGAAAGCAAATGTATCTATACAATGGATCTATCACTTTAATTTTTATTTCAAAATTCAAATATGAATTCTGTGACAAAAATATTTAATT
>CATIWR010042803.1:0-10677 GCA_949677035.1 Omphalea diandra
TATATATATATATATATATATATATATATATATATATATATCCGAAACAAGAAGACAAAAAAAAAGGTAATAGTTATCAATTAAGATAATCTACAAATATTTTATGAAATGAGGGAAAAAAAGAGAAAATAGGTTTCCGTGTGGAAAACAAAAAGGAAAAGGAAAAGGAAGAAACCTGTAGAGCTCTTCAAAACTAAGGCCACTAGCGTTGTGATTATAAATCTCATGGATAGCATGCTCAAGAATCTTCCATGTCTTATCGGCGTATTTCGGATCCACCACTACCCTGTGCTTAAACGCCTCTATCTGGAAGTTTCTCTTCTTCTGATTGCTCATCTCGGACTCCGATCCCAAACCTAAACCCCCTGAACCGAGGATCCGAAATAATAACCCTATAGATTTCAATATCAGATACGGGAATTAGGGTTTCTTAAAATGATTTATTTATTTATGAGAAAATAAGAAATGGTGGAGAAGAGCAGAGAAAGGGATTTTGGCCTTTTTCAGTGTCAATTTTTGGATGCCGTTTCGTACAACATCAAGTTTCGTATTTCTTTGCTTTTGCTGTGCTTTTCTTTGTTTTCTCTTCCTTTTTCTTCTCTTTTTTTTTTTTTCCTTAAAAAATATTATAATAATAAAAAATTGTTTTGTTTATGGTAATTTTAAAACGTTTCTTCTCCAGGTTTTGCAATAGTAGATTTTGAACGTTTTGAGCGCGTTTCAACCACATCATTGTACGGCCCATGGGCCGAATACTGCCTTTGTTGGTCTCTAGCCTAGCCCAGAGGGAAAAAACAAGTATAGAATTGCCTAAATTTCAAAAGGGAAATACATTTATACAAGACAAAATTTTCTCTTCCAAAAATAAAATGACTCTTATACGCTTATTTTGTTATTCCCCAAACTCGATGTTTTATTGTAGGAAGCTTCAATAACAAATCACATATCTTACCTTCTGAAGCAACATGTGTATGAAAAATACTTCGCCTCCTTCAATCTTCTTCATCACCATTTGTCATTCTTTCATTACTTTTCGTACCATCAAAGACGCACCTTGTGCCAGTTTAATATCAACTTCTTTTATCTCCTCAGTGTAGCCATAGTCGCGAAGATCAACGGTAACCGAGAAAGGAAGGGACAGAAGTTGGTTGATACTAGCGCACGGATGGAAGGGACCCGGTGGCTTCCTCTTCTCTGCTAGAGGGCACACGTTGCCACCCTTCCACACCGCAAAAACACGAAAAATAAGAATAGAAAGCAAAAAAAAAAAAAACCATAGCATAAAAAGAAGAAAATTAATGTACTATATTGTCTTTTAAAAACACAATGGATACAAAGGTCTTTTCAAAAAATAGGGTGAATAATATATCTTCCTTAAAAAAAAAAAAAACCCTCTTCGACTACTTTCAATTTACATGAAAACTAAAATTAAATTTTTTTTAGTTATTATCATTATTTTAAACTATTTGCTTATGAAAATATCCTTATAATATCTTTTTAATGTAATGCACGATAATCTAAATATAGTTGATTTATTAACTCACAAAAAAAGCAAAATTTAAAATAAAAAGAATTTTGCATTGAAACTAAAAAAAATATACTGTAATCCATAATTTAAAATGAGCATTTACTTGTAGGATTCTCACTAGTTTGCAATTCTTGAATATTAAATTTTAGTGTTTTATTTACACATATATATATCATATTTCCAAAAAAGTCAAATTGTTTAATGTCATACTATTTACTTTTTCATCTATATGGAAAATTACTTTTCTAGAGAGATGAAAAAGTTAGTTGTTCTTGTATATTATAAATTATATTTGTATACATAGATAATTATATCTTTAATTAATATAATATATAAACATATATACCCTTATATGCTATTTTATTTAATAAACTAAAAAACTTATATATTTGCCAGATGAATTGAAAATTATATATGTTCTTAAGCAACTCAACGAAATTTGAGAATATTGATCATCATTTGATTTTAGATCAAATGATCACTAAATTATAGGAGCGACAGTCTTTTATTATTTATTTAGTAATTAGATTTTTTAAAAATTTTATCATCATACAACTATATATTTGAATATTTTTTTATTAGCCAGCATATTTACTAAATCTATATAATAAAATTTAAAAATTATATATTTCATATTAAATTGATCATCATGATAAATTTATAATTATTTAGTTTTTAGAATAATGTTTATATTTTATATTGGGTTGATCACTATGATAAGTTTGATTGCATAAATTTTTTTATGAATTAATTAAATAAATATATAATTACATTAGGGATATAATAGTAATCTAAAAAATTTGTTCAGATTTTGTATGAACAAACTAAATTTATTAATTTTGAATTTTCACAAAAATCTTATATCCAACTAAAAATACAAACCTTACATTCCTATAGTTATTTTTCCAAGAAAGTGATTCTTGATAGAATATTAAATTCCGGCCACTAAATATACCTTAAATTCAAGAAAGTAGAAATTAACGTTGATATTTATGTTAATTAATGAATGATATTTTAAAATTTTAATTATTAAACAATAATTTTTTTAAGAAAGGCTATATTTTTGGACAGAAAAAAAAAGTGGTTATCAAAATTGGATGGAAGAGTATATTATATAAAAATATTGATTTTCTGAATATCTATTCTTAATTAAAAATTTTGAGATAATAAAAATAAAATAGTATCCTTAAACTGTGCTTTCGGTGGTAGCTTTATTTTAAAGCAGATCTGGTGTCCTATATATGCCCAAGGCCAGCCGCGAAGTGGAGAAACTTGCCAGCAAACAAACTGCTGCTGATTTCTTAGTCTAAATTCCGATTCAATGGCGGGGGATTTTTGCACGGCGCGTCCTTTGTTTGGTGGTGCGATCATTAGCACCTTCCCCCCAGGTTGCTTAAATTTACTTCTTGTTTGTTTTATTAATGTTTATGGTCTCTTAATTGATTGATCAATTAGAAGTGGGTATCGAATTATGTAGGATGTGAGCAATGTGAGGCAAGTTCCTGATAATCAGGTTTGGTTTTGTTTCCTACTTGATGCTTTTTTTAAGCATATATAATTTTTAATGTTATTAAGTGATTGTTTGTTTCTTGGTTGTGATTATGAAGGAGGTGTTTGTGGACCTGCCCGAGATGAAAGCTTGATCTTTGAGCTTTTGGATTTCAAGCATGAAGTTGGAGATAATGGAAGCGCCGCCTGGTTTCTTCATGATCTTGCTACTGAATAAGAAGCTGAAGGATGCACGGTAAAAGTGTTTCGTTCTCCCTTGGTTACGTTAATATCCCGTAAACTAATGAAACTAATGATAATGTAGCTGACATCGTGTTCCCGTGTTGTGTACTGTTGCTTTATATTAATTGTTCACCTTGTATGTGCGTGGCAAGGGCAAGGATCTGTTTTAATATGGGTAATCTTGTACACGAGTCTTTTGACTGTATTGGGTAGTTCTAGTTTCCTTCTAAAGTTGATCTTTTCTGTTTTTTTCTGTTATACTTCAGCTGATTGACCAGTCTGGAGTGGTGGAGGCGTCTGGTTTGCTTTACAGGAACATTCCTACAGTTGTGCCACTGCTGTTGGACAAATGGTATGTGCTGCCTCGGTTGCATATTGCAAATATGCCTGGTTAACTCACTTTGTTAATGTGTCATAACCTTTGATTTGCTTATGCTATTGTCTATGATTATTTGCATCATGTCTAGTGCCATATATTCATTCAGTTTTCCTTGCTAGGTATTAATATGAAGCATTTGGTTGGTTGATTGATTGGTTCCAAATTAATCTAAATAAAGGTCTCGAGTCTTTTGAAATGTCCCATTTTTCATATTATGAGCTTCAACTTAAGTTGATCTTTTGGTGGTTCTACTAGGCTAGTGTAAAATGCTTTTGGAGTTGAAAGTAATAGTTCTGTGTAGAGAGCAATAGATGAATGTATACATTCATACATCCATCCTTACACACACACACACATGTGTGTGCGCGCGCGCGCGTGTATGACATATTTCAAACTGTTGGTAGATGCAAACTTGCAATAATGGAATTTCAGTCATTAGTTGTGTTTAAGTTTCTGTCCACCGCAACTTTGATATTGCAAAGATGCGGAAGTAACTTAGGCTGTTGAACTAGAATACTCCTCTGCTTTACTCTTTACATTATGGTTTTAGCAGCTGAAAGTTTTTAATTAATTAAAGGTGTTTTACCATTCTTGCTGCTTGTCTGTTTTACCTGGCCCTATAAATTTGTTTATTCTCTCATCTTCTGCACTAATGCACATTATGACTTGTGCACAGGCAATTTCTAAGGGACGACAAGGAAGAGAAGCACAAAATGTTGTGAGAGTAAGTCTATTGCTTGTTCTCTTTCCGTTCTCCAATTGTTTCAAGACGTTAAATACAATTTATTGATTCATACTTGCAGGTTTATTTGGCAAATTTACATCTTAAAGGAGTTATGACTGATGTGTTGATTTTGCATATGAGCCAGTCTTGATAAAGTAAGTGCAAATAACATGTTGCAGCAAAAGAATTTTTTTTTTTATTATTAGGGATTTCCTTCCATATAAATTCTAAAATATGTATGATCCATGAAATGTATTCTTGATGGAAGTAGATAAGTTTGACTGTGTCGGATTTTGGCCTATTGTAGAATTCCTTATAGCCAGTCGCAAAAAGGAGAAAGGTTGCAGTAGGCAAAAAGGTGATCTAAAACTAGTCATATTTTTATGATATGAATGAAAAGGAAATGAGAAAGTGGATTTCATATAGCCAATCCAGTTGGTTTGGACTTTTTCTAGATTGAAGGTTTTTCCCCCCTTTTTTTTTCTTTTGAATTGAAAAAGCCCATATCTTAGGGTTTAGTTAGTAGTGCTTGAACTCTAGCTTCAGAATTGTGAGGGTTAATAACAGGAGATTTCGACTGCTAATTGTCATTATAATTTTAAGCCATTGGAAATTAGAATTAATGTAGAAGCATTAGAAAGTTTGGTCTGCAAAACTTTGATTCTATCCTGATATTTTAAATACCATTTTTCTTCTGTTGAAAAGTTACGTTGCTTTTCAGGTAATTTGGTCTAAAGCATTAGTTATAATTTAGCCTGAACAGCTTCAGCAGCTTTGGTAATAAAGAAAGAATAAAATGCATCACTAGTTCTGGCTTTGTTCGGCATGCTCGCTCGTTCTGGTTTCTGTTATGTATATATGAAATTTACTTGACAAACATTAGTTTTTGTACTGCTCAAAGGCCAAAGGGGTTCCTTATGAGTTGTTTCTTGGATTATTACATGTGAAATTTAAATTCAAAATACCAAAACCTAAAGCCTGCTCTATTACTTGGGCTGGGACTAGAGGCTTTTCTCCTCATTAGTCTGTTAAGTATCAAAACTCAACATGAGCAAATTTCCCTTTCTGGATACTTCATCTGGTTGTACACGAAAACAGAGTTGATCATTTGCCACTGGCCTGCTTCTCTCACATTTGTCTCTGGTGTCATTTTGTGGGTGTTGTCCTTTGAGTGAAAGTGGTAGCACAGTTGGTGCTGGTTTGACAGTTCCTGCTGCACAATCTGGATTCCTTCCAATGGCTGAGGTCTTTAAGCTTGCTGTCTCTACCTTCAGAGTTAATGACTGGAACCTTTTTGGCAGTGCTGCTACCTGAGATGTGTTAAAGGGAACGTGGAGATATAGTTTGGATCAAAGTTTTGAATAGTTCTTAAGTAGTTTTCATGCTTTCTTCCAAGTTCATTTTGAGAAAATTTCATTGAAAACATCAGTAGTCCTGGTTTGCACTGGCCAGTTGAATTTACGGCTGACTCGTTATTATGGATTATTTGGTAGCCAATGTGAAGAATTATCACCACTTGCAGTGAACTTGAATGACAAATTAAGTCTTTATGTACTTGAGCTCCTGAAAGTCCAGTGAAGATTAAATTTAGATAGAAACGAAAACAACAGAGAGGTAAGGTCACCAAAAATAGCGAATAAAGGGATGCATCAGACAGAACCATTTATATGGCTTTCCGGGAAAGCATTGGCCGAAGCAATGCAGTATATGCATATGCATGCATTGTGAAAAGTTGATGTCATTTTCGAATCCGCAGAGAATTTTGGCCCATAAAAAGTGTCGCATAAGAGGACTATCTCATCATCTAGTTGCAGTCTATACTATACCTTTTTACATGAAAAGAAAGAAAGTGCGTCTCCACAGATCATTGCCATGAAACTTGGATTATACAAAATGAGAGTCGCAGCCCTGTAATAATTGGACATGATTAAGGCTTTCCAGTCTTCAACAACATGGCCATTCCTATCTTGATTGCTGTTTATGACTATAAGCACCTAAAAGGTACTGGGTTTAGTAGGTAATATTTTTTACTGGATTAATGCTAAGCTAAGCACCTTCCTGCGGTTTGTTTCAGGTTTTCACGTTTTTATGCTGCTTAACTTGGCAATCTAAATTCATTGCTTCCAGTTCCTACTTTAGTGATCTAATTTCTAAACCTGAAGAGAAGTTCACATAAAACATTCAGACGTGTGAAACGTAAGGGGCTAGTTATTTACATCCATGGACCACCGACGAATGAGGGTAAAATAAGGATGATGAAAGAACCAAGAAGAAAATTTGTAGTTAACCATGAAATTTGATATTATTATTATTTATTTTCACGTACTTGACTTGAAACGGTGAACCCCTAATTCAATTGCAGATTCTATTTCAGAAATGAGTTGAGATAATGCATTTCATCCGTTGATTTGCAAATTTCATGCGAACAACAGTGTTATCAAGGAGAATATAGCCTAAATTCGAAATTTAGTTTTTCGGAATTTATTTGCGTTTGATTTAAAAAAAAAAATTGCTTTAAATATATTAAATCTATATAAATTTTTATCTTTAAAATTAATTGATAATCCGAACAAATATAAAAACATTTTACTTAAATGTAAAACTAACCGATAAATAATTTAATTTCAATTAACATTTAAATTTATCTGAATATCTTTTATCCATATATATAGAAACAGGGGTTCAATGAAACAAGAAAGGTCATGTGGTTGTACACCTCAATCATTCCTTTTTTTTTTTTTTTTTTTGAAAACAAAAAAAGATATCTATATAACCTTATCTTCTTAATAACTTTTCTTAACTTATTCTATGATCTCTTTACTAATATATATATATCCGTGTAGTGATTTAGACAAATTTGCTCCAAATCCATACCATCCACAAAAAAGTAGGGGTGGACACTATTTGGTTAAATCTGAACTAAATTGTACAAATTTGATTTTTTGATTTAATTTATTTGATAATTCGGTTTAGTTTGATTTTCAGAAATTTTAATTTTTTGGTTCGATTCAGTTTTCATATTTAAAAAATTTCAATAAATCAAATTGAACCAAATTTTTATATCACACTTTTTTTTATTTTATATTTAAGATGAAATTTTATTTTTTAAATAATATATTGACTTTTTTCTACTAATTTGTGTTTTCAAATAATAATTTTAAAGATATAATTTTATAATAAAAATTTAATAAATTTTATAATAAAAATTTAATAAATTTTATTCTAATTAAATGTAAAGAAACAAAAAAAAAAATCAATGATATTGAGTCTTAAAGCCCAAATTGAAAAATCGAACCGAACCAAATCGAAATATTTCAATTTACTTTAATTTGATATTAAATATTTTTTGATTTGGTTCAATTTATAAAATATATATTTTAATATATATCTCAAAACATAAATTAAGTTGATTCTTTTTACTTCACATGTCATCTATTCACATCAATCAAGATTAATTTTTTTTATTTTTTAAAATTTTAAAATTTATTTATCTTTTATTATATATTGATAACAACTAAAATTAAAAGTCATCATAAAGTATTTAATATTTAATATTAAATCCAACATAACAATTTAATCAACTTTGACATTAAATATATTATATATTGAAAGTTGAATAATTGGTCCTAATTCATATATTATAAATAAATATTACTTAAATTACTTGTTTAAGTAAATCATTTTGAAATTAAATCACTCATCAAAGCAATTTTGATATTAAATATACCATACTTCTATTCCCTAAATTATTTTGAAATTAATAATATTTATAGAATATTATTATAATTTGTCATATTTAACTAAATAATCTCTCATATTTTAATGTCATTTAATTTAATTTCTCATAGTGGTTTTGTTATACTATTAAGTAATTTCAGTAACTTTCTTGTTAAAAATTATAGAATTTTTTATTATAGTCCCATATGATTTATTATATTTAATTAAGTTGTTAATCACTTTTCAACATCATATAGTCAACATCATGTGATTTACTACATTATATATAAGTTCTAAATTTATTTTTGGGTTCGACATATTTTTATTAAAATTATTAAAAAATTATATCCTTATTTTAATTCTTTTTTTTGAAATAATAAGAAAAACTTAAATAAATCAGCTATAATAAAAAAATTAAACAAACACTATAATTATAATAAAAATCAATTAATAAAAAAATGAAAATGTAGAAATTAAGAGTATTTTTGAGGTGCAAGTAAGTGAAAAAGGATACTAAAAGTTTTTTGTAGGTGTGTACGTGTGAATGAAAGTAAGATTATTTTTATCATTATAAAAATATTTTATTTTAATTTTTATTGATTATTTTTTTATTATAATTTTAGTGTGTGTTTAACTATAATTATAGTTATTTTTTGTTTTAAACTTGAAAAAAGTAATGAGATTGGTGGAATAATAAGATGATAAAATTTGCAATTTTAATATAATGCTAAGTAATATAAACTTTAAAGTATTAACAAAAAAATCAAAATAAAATAACCTAATAGTGCAATGGATTAAATCAGAGAGATAATTTCATACAACATTAAAAAGTAAAGAATAATTTAGTTAAATATAGCAAGTGACGTGAGTGTTATAATAATAAATCACATGTTTCTAATAGAAAAATTAATAAAAGAAGTTAATAGTGTAATGAAATAAATATGAGAAATTAAATCATATAATGTTGAAACGTTAGAGATAATTTAGTTAGATATAATAAGTTATAAAAGGTTTATAAGTAATTGATCTTAAATAATATAGAAAACATGTTTGAGCCAAAAATAAATAAATCACTCATTTAAAATATTATTTAAATCCTTAAAATAATTTTTATTTATGTGAAGTTAATATAAATAATTTCATAATAATAAGGGAACAGAATAAATTTATAGAAATTAACAATTCTATTATAATACTGTAATAGTTTTTAAAAAATATGTAAATATTATTTTTCTTTTATTTTGATATATATATATAATAAAAATTTTAGAAAAAATGTGATTACATTATATTGATAAATTTACTCAAGATTTTTCCATCTTGTAGTTCATGTAAAATTATTTTAATAGAAACAAAACGATAGTTAGAAATTTAAACTTATACCTTCATGATCTATAAATCATCCAGAGATGATTGATTATTTTGTGTTGAACACAATCATGCAAACGAAAATATATGTTATGGGTTGGTTTGCATATCCAAAGAAGAAAATTTTGGAGACGTCTCAGTTATACAAAAAGGCTATATATTAGTCATAAAATCAAGATTATTAGTAGAGCTTCATAAAGGAGATTTTTTTATGAACTAAGTTTATCGTAAATTATTCAATAAAAAAATGTTTACATAATATATTTGAATATAAAATTAGTAAAAAATTATAAATATCATTTATTTAAATAATTATATATGTAAAACAGATTATAAATAACTAATTCGCATTCTAACATAACCAAAGTGATTACATATTAAAAGTTCTCTTGACAATCACTAATAACTGATGCGTATGGGGCAGTGGAATAGTCAAACACGTGGGAAGCGGCTACTTTGAAATCAAGCATTTAGTGGGTCCAATGATTGTTTTCCACATATGCGATGGTGACTATGTTTGAAATTGTTCACATATAAAAGTCATGGTCAGATCAGATCTATGCTAAATCATCATGATAAGGATGATTAACTTCTGATAGAGACTCATACAGTGTTTTGAAGGGGGGAAAAATAAGGAATGAAATAAAATAAAAGTAAAAACTTAAAAAAAGTAATTTTTCCCAGTTTGAAAAAAATAAAAAAAAGAGATGAAAAAAATAAATATTTATTTTTTGGTCAAAATGGAAAGAAAATATAAAAAATTGAACGATTTTTATAAAATTATAATTTTGTCCATAAATATAAAATCAACACCGGAATAAAATTATTTTATTCTAAAATTTAAAATAAATATAAAGTAAATTTAAATTATAAAATTAATAAAATAATTTTATTTAAAATTTTTAATTAAAATTAATTTTCTTAAAATTTTTAATTGAAATTAATTTAACCAACCGAAAGTCCAAAACTGCAAATTAGTAAGAATGGGATAGTCTTCAAAACATCCCCGCACATCAAGCAAATTATTAATACTCTTGAGAATCATTTTCATACAATATTTCATTGATTCATAGGTGATATGTGATACATATCAACATTATAATTTCATATATATATATATATATATATATATATATATATATATATATATATATATATCCAGCACAATCCAAAACCGGACACAATATTTTAACCATTTATTTAAAATAAGATAAAATAAAAAAGGAAAGA